>JAAGKR010004419.1:7232-61453 GCA_011419295.1 Clarias macrocephalus | reverse complement strand
ATATATATATATATATATATATATATATATATATATATATATATAGATGTTTATATATAGATGTTTATATATATATATAAACATCTATATATAATCTGTATTTTTTTCTCCCCAGATTTTTCAAAATAACCTTGAGAACTTCTGTATTTAAAGTATACACATGTAATGTTAATTGGAGAGATTATACAGTTGCAGAAAGAAGAAAGAAGTGCATTACTACTGTATGAGACCGCCTCTGTACATGCTACAGGGTTGAGGAAAAAACAACTTTGCAATTATTATTTACCCTTGTCCAATCTCGTTGTTCAGGCAACTGTACAATGACAGTAAAAAAAGTCTAAGTCTAAGTCTAAGTCTTTTAACAATAAAACATGTTAAAAGAATTGGCTATAAGATCAACTTTACTCCTGCTAATTAAGAGCAGTCACCTCAAGGCAATGTACAAGGTGCAGAAAAACAAAACGTAGTTCAGTAAAATCTAGCCTTATTTCTCTATCTAGTCCACTGCTACACGAATTCATCCCATTGTTTTACCAGAAACAAGGTAGAAGATTTATTGAGTATGCCAGAGCCATGATCAGTCTGCCTGCGTCGCGTCTGAAATGCTGGCCTTCCCACTCGTTTGGAACGCGGCCAGGGCTGCACAGGGTATGTGGCCAGCCGACTTCCTGTAAGATGCAAGTGGTGACAAATTTGTCTCTTCTGCAAGTAGGCGACAAGATATCTATCAATTTTCAGGCATCATGCGTTCCTCTCCGCCGAATGGTCATGGGAAAAAATGAAACCAGGCTCTCAGCCACCTCAGTCGGGAACGTCATCACAAATATACAGTATATGTGCTTCTTTAAAATGTTTGCACCATTCAGATGTTTTACTGCGGCTTAGAATCTTATCACCGTACTGTGCTCGTGTAAATGTCGATCAGTTTCACGCCTTCATTTACGAGAAATTTCATCAGAAGTCCCGGTTTGACTTTCATATAATAACATCCCATTTGCATAATATTAACCAAACTAGAAATGCCGCCTAATAAGTTCATGTAAACTCACAAGTCCTAGTTTGACCTGAACTCCCCGTGTCTAATAACATCTCTTTTGCATCATATTAAAATAATGTCATGTACAATGTACATGTTCTTTTATCTCTTTGACTGTAAAATGAATTCGGAACCGACAGTTATAATCAATAATCCAGATGTAACCTAATATTCTGCTTCATTTTTGCAGCCATCAACATTTTTGGAACTTTCTACCAAACCACTAGTCGATGTTATTTATAGCCCTTCTTGTTTGCGCCGTATTGTGGTTTACACCAGAGCCATTTAAATTCAAGGGCCAAGACAAAATGGCTATATCTAAACAATGTAGTACAAGAAACAAGGAGGTTCTATGGAATACAAGCTACAGGTATGAAGATGTAACTAATCACAGCCGTACTGACATTCAGTACAACCGCATGAATGAAATATCATTTTATACAATGTTTATATAAAGTGATTGAAATTTCAGACTCGATGTGCTTTGTTGATTTTTCATCCTCTTGTTTAAATCCATACTCACTTTAGAGGAAGTACCCTAGCTCGCTAATTAGCTCACATGTATGCGGACATTAAAGGTTTAAAGGTGCATCTGGTAAAATTGTTGTTTCTAATTCAATTTCATCTTTATCTAATGAACTCAAAGGTCGTATCCCTGAAAAATATGGTTTGCCACATCGCCTGAAAACACTACGGCCGTTTTCAGACAGGATTGCTTTGTACCAGACCAAAGTATGATCATCATTATCATTAGTAATATCTGTTCCCGTCTGCACCCACCCACACACAGACACCAATACTGCGGGCAGCAGCATGCATCAAGTTGGTTTTCGATCCACAAAAAAAAGAACAACCCCCTCGCCTGTCCGCTTACAGGTCCTCTTACTTCGTGCAACTGCATGCTGAGAATATGCAGATTTCAGAGAAGACTGATGATATGATATTCTAAACCAGGGTTTAGTGCGATGTTTTTGGTATGGTTAGCCTTCACATGTGGTTCAAGCCAATGCTTGAGTACAAAGTATCGTGCTCCAAACCAACTTTTCAAATGTACTTGAGAATGGCACGCCAATCCGTGTGCTCAGCCGGGTAAAGAAAGTTTACAGTAATCAAACATAGTGGGGCTTAAGCATACTTCGATTTGTGCCCAAACCCTTAGTGCGAAAGCACTAATGGTTGAATATTGTAGTAAATGTTTCTACATGGAATTGTAATCTGGACGAACACAGCTGACTGGTGAGATACACACAGTGAACCATCCTAGTTTGGTTATAGGAAATATAATGGCGCTTGAAAAGTTTTGCACAAATGACTTTAATGCTCTAATACATCCGTCAGCCATAAGGTTAAGACCACCAAACATTAAAACATTAACATTGATTATTAATTATATTCCAGTAAAATGGTGACACCATCCGGGGCACCCTAGACTCTAAGCCAGCCGGTCTGGTCTGGTCCGAGCTCACAGAAAAGGCACAAGGGAACGGAACCAATTTTGGTTTTAATGGTTTTGCGCTATAATGTTATGGATTGTGATTTCCACAACCATAACAGAATCAGACAACTCTCATGATGCTTCACAAAAACCAGTTTGAAGAGCCACACATATAACACTGACGACGAAAATTATGATTCAGTTCCTTTCTGGGAAACTATTTTTTGTAATCATAAGGAATGTCAGAGCTCTAATACCCTTAGTATACACCCATAACAGGCTAAGTGTTGTTTGACTTGGTATACAAGTGTAGAAGAAATGATGTTAAATTATTTATAATGTTAATTATAACTTAAATATATCAAGTTATGTTGATTTTGTACATCAATTATTTCAAATGATTTATAACTGCATTGGGTTATTTATGACTGCATTGACTGCAACTGCAATTAGTTGCTTTTTGAATCAGGTTTCTTTCTCCTGTCATCTCTGAGAGTTTTTCCGTGCTACTCTGACCTCTGGGATTATAAATCTAAATATACATAATTCTTTTTTTTTTTAAACATTTGGATTTTGTAGACTTTTGTACGCTGTAGGTTTTTAGATGAAAAAAAAAAAAATAATCAAATAAAATCTACACAACCCTTAAGCTAAATTGCTCATTTTGATCAAGCAAGTACTAACCTTTACACCGTGAGAGGTACCCTGGGAAAGTACTGACCTCATTTGCTTGTTTTGGTTCAACTTTCAATCATGAATCATTTTAATAAACCCCTCTCAGCGCTCAGTGGAACAGGTAAATGCCTGCTTTCCCCACCTGATCACTTTTGCTTTATTACGCCACTTGGCCTGCAGCCGCTGGAATCAGGAGGGAGGTAGGGAGCTTAGGGAGGAAGGGAGGGAGGAGGAGACATTGAAATGTATGGGTGGCATATGAAATTGCCCCTAGCTGCACTTATTTTATATTCCACAGGTAGCACGACAGCTTGTCTCACACCTTGGCCATATTTACCACAGAATGTATACAATGGCAACGATTTTGAAAAGTTTAGACCACAGAGGAAAACCTACCTGGCTTCGAACTCAGACAAGTTTGGTTATATGTTCCCCATGCTGCCGTAAATTACTGTTAATTAATTAATGAAATAATTACATGAAATAATAATATTTAATAACACAATGTAGTAAGGAAATTCAGCTTGACAACATAGCCGCAAAACAAAACTGACATCAGAAATAAACACATATACACCCCATTGCACATCTGTGCAAGATTACACAAACAAAATACTCACCATGTGAGATGCTGGATCAAGTCCCATGTTGATTTATTTTTTCTACAGTTGTTTTTTTCTCTCCCCCTCAAAATTTAAACAGCATGCATGATCTAAAATTAGCTGATGCAGAAAAGCAGATTTACTTTTTTCAAACCGATTTAAAATGATTTGATTACAGGTGGGCGGCACGGTGGTGTAGTGGTCAGCACTGACGCCTTCCACCTCCATGGTCCAGGTTCGATTCCTGTCTCTGTGTGCATGTTCTCAATGTGCTTGGTGGGTTTCCTCCAGGAGGAATTTCTCCCACAGTCCAAAGACCTGCAGATGAGGCTAATTGGTGTTCCCAAATTGCCCGTAGTACAGTATGTGTGTGTGCCCTGCAATGGATTGGGACACGGTCCAGGGTGTACCATGCCTTATGTCTGTGATAGGCTCCAGGGACCCTGCGACTCTGAATATAAGATAAAGCCATGTAGATGATGAGTGTGTTATGTAACTTTAACTTAAAAAAAAAAAACACATAGTTATAAATAAAAGAACTGTCATGGTAATGGAATATTCTGCTGAATCAGGGTAGATTTTTAGTTCCTTATTTCCTTTAAAATAAGTGATGATACGATAAGGGAGGAATGGAGTAACTTTTCTGTACTCAAATGCCTCAAAGGTATAAAAGGTTTAGAGGAAGTTAGCAATCCCTAGTGAAAAATCATGCATTTTTTATTTGTGTATAAAAAAGTTTTTTTTTTCCCCCCATGGCATTAAGTTTTGCCAATCGCTTTTTATTATGAATTAAAATAAACATGTGACATCATTTGAAATATTGTATATGTAACTACATTAAGCCACATGAAATAAAATGGACATGGATCACATGTAAAAATACAAATTGATAATACAAAGAAAAGCATGTACCTGTAAGGGGGAAAATACTTGTGCAAAACATGATATGAAAATAAATAAATGTTTTAAGTGGAAAAACGTCAGAGTACATTAATTATGTGTAAAATAAATGAATTTTGTAATAAGGAATCATACTCCATGTAAAAAGATCTGGTACAAAACATAAATTATATCTAAAATAATGAAATAAATAAATAAACAAGTAAATAAATAAATCGCATAATATAAATGAACCATGTGAAAATGGAGAATCACATAAGAAAATAAATCAATCATATGTATCATATGTATTTAACAATTTGTTAAACACTCATTGTATAAATAAATTATATAAATTATATAAATAAATAAATAAATAAATAAATGAATAAATGAATAAATGAATGCATCTGAAATTTAAAAATCAAAAAAGTAATAAAAAAGCAATAATATTTGACAACACACTGGTGTGATCCTTCATGAGCACAATGATTACAATTCTTCATAAACATTTGCAATAATGTTCTTTGCCTCTGAACAAAATTCGGTCAACTTGAAACAAAGGCCTCTGTTGCTATCAGGGTTTGCTATCACAGATGTGGCTGCTTCCGTCTAATCTGCTCTCCTTCCGATCTCCTGCAGCCATCAGCACGTGACTGACGATGAGTCTGAAAAAGAACCTTTTTAGACTGAAGATCTAAACAACTCTGTGATAGGAATCACACACACACACACACACACACACACACACACACACACACACACACACACACACACACACACACACACACACACACACACACGCACACAGAAACACACAGACACACACATGGACATTCAGAGTCACTCTGTGGAAAAAGCAGATTACAGCATTATTTAATTTTATATTGAGGGAAAGAAGATATATTTTATACTTTATAGTAGGCCTAGATTACTAATATACTAATAGAGCTTCAGACTGTTACTTGTATAAAGATACCATGTTCTATAAATTTACTGAATGAATAAATAAACAACAAATAGAAAAAAATATATGAGTTTGTAAAAGTTGTTCTATTCTATTCTACTGTATATTGTTTCTGTTTGTTTCTTTTCTCTACTTTGGTGACCTCTATTGGCCGTAGAGGACACAGACTGATTTTTATTTCCTTCTAAATGGTAAAACAATGCTGAAGGCATCCAAAATACCCAATAATCTCTTTTGAACAGTTGTTTCTATAACAGATGTGATGTATCTGCTGCTCATTATCTGTAAATTCTTCTTAACGGTTCTAATCTGAGGTGCTGTTTGTTAATCGGTGATTTCTGAGGCTGGTAACTCTAAATGAACTTCTCTGCAGCAGAGGTAAGTTTTGGTCTTGTTTTCCTGGGAAGGTCTTCATGAGAGACAGTTTCATTATGGTGCTTGATTGGTTTTGCAAATGAAATTGACAATATTGTTCTTGCAAGAACTATTGTAGAACAGCTGACCTTCAAGTCTTAAAATAACCACTGACTGTTGTCTTAAGTTCCCAATGCCATAAGTGATATTTCATAGTTTTGAAATTTTAAGTATTGTTCTAGACAACAACAAAAAAAAAAAAATGTAAAAAAAAAAAAAATCTAAACAAAAAACATGTCCAAACTTTTGACTGGTACTGAATATTAACTAAAAATTGATTTCCCACATAACAGTGAATTAACACAAGCCATGGTTTCACCAAGAAGATAAAGATCACAATCAAACATTTATGAGGCTGAAACATTTGAATACAAATGTAAAAGGCAAAAGTATAAATAGTAAATGGCATCATTGTTACACTGATTCCTTTTTCCAAGTTACTATTTTAGGGCTATTTCACACATCTGTGTGTTGCAATACAATTTGTTCCTTTCCCTTATAATGCATTGCTGCTGAGGTAGCTACAATTCAGATACAATACTGTTCATGACCTTTTATACAGTACACAATGCAAAGATAATTAACTCCAGAAATTACTGGTAAAAAAAAGGGTTTTATACTGCTTTTGGAAACATGGGCAGTTCTAACTTATTTTAAACAAGCAAGCCCAAGCAAGCTCATTTTTTAAATTTCAAATTTACACAACCATAGACAGTAAACACTTAAAGAATTTTTTTCTTTCTTAAACAATCCACTTGTCTCACTACAGAATATCCATAGTATAGCAGTTGCTGGTCAGTACGTTCTCCATCTCTACACATACTGTAGCTCCGGATATGAGTTTTATATACGAGGTAACTTCAAAACCGGATGCACTCCAAAATCCACTGCTGTGTGCAATTCGGTGTGCAAGCATTGCAAAGTTGTAAACAAGACTCACATTTTGTAACACAGATCTTATCTTAGCCTATCACAAATCTCAGCATTTTTCTAAAACCCGCCTCATCTGATGCACTTATAGTATTAAATGTTATAGAAATCCAAAGGTGCGGCACGGTGGTGTCATGGTTAGCACTGTCTCCTTGCACCTCCAGGGTCTGGGTTCAATTCCCGGCCAGGCATGTGCATGTTCTCCCTGTACTTGGTGGGTTCCCTCCCACAGTCCCCCCACCCCCCATGACCCTGTATACAGGATTAAGCAGTATAGAGGATGGGAGAGAAATCTGTAGGTTTGATTCTCTGCTGTTGTCCTTGGACATTTCTGGAAGTTGGTTTCTCGTCATGATACATGGTCTGTGTCACTGACTCAGATACAACAGTGACGACTGAAACAGTAAATGCGCAGTGGCAATCGCTGAGGCAAACGCAATGGAAAGTAGCTTGGGTCTAGAAATCCCTTGGCCAATATTCTTCCCACAGCTTTCCATTCATCCTCTTGCCATTTTGGTAAAAGAGACGACATTCTGATTTCTGCACCCTCGGCTGCACAATCAAGAAATTCTGTCTAAAATGCCTTACAGTCATCCCTAGACACTCCATCTGCATCACGGCCTTTTTCATTAATAAATCTATACTTTAAGGGGTAGTTAAGAATCGACTCATCTTTAATCGGACAAATCGTTTCCTCTAACAGCTTTACGATGTAAAGTTTGATACCCAATGTAAGTTGCTCATAGTTTGCATCACGCTTGAACAAACAGTATGTTCATCATTATTAGCCATTAATGGAGTGGATGTGGATGGGACAACACTGATGACTAGGAAAAACTTATTAAGGCTTAACTGGATGGGCTTCAGAAAGCAGCTCATAGTCTGCATTACCACTTGAACGGACAGTACGTTCAATATAATCCACTAAGACAGGAGTGGATGTGGGAATTGATGACATTGATGACTTCCTCTGTGGATGGGACACCAGGATCCAGCTGGCTTGTAGAGAATACATTTTCTATGCCACTTCTGAATCATTAAATAGAAAACTTTACACTCTTCACCTGTAGAAGATGCTTCAGTTTGTGGTTTATCAGAATAAATACACTGTCTCGGCTACTCTCCTAGAGAGCCACTATGTCTGTCCTTCTCACTGTCCACTTCTGTGTCTGATTTGACACTAACACTTTGTATTTAAATAAAACTCTAAAATGCCAAAATGTGAGTGTGTACAGCTCACCAACAGTAACACTGTCTTCAAATTCCAGTTACTTCAAATGATACATTTTCCTATTTTTTTTATTCAGTGTGGTGAAAAAAATTCTTCCCTGGTATGAGACATAAGGTCTTCTTTCTTGGTTGCATTCTTGAATATATTAAGAACTCTCCCACCACAGCGTTTTCTGACTTGCTGGATCCTCCCTAACTCGATTTTTCTTGAAGACTTTGTAGCATTTCTTTTACAGCTTGTTTTGTTTCTGGGCCTACTTCTGTCTGCAGATCCCTCATTATTGCCTTCTGTTGCTGTCTTCATTTATTTTCTCAGTTTTTTTTAAGAAGGGACAAGTTTGAGCAGTTATCCTCTTTTGATTTTTGTTTGTCCAGACAGTACCGGCTAGTAGCAATACAGCGGGATGGCGCTTGTAGCGTACAATTCAGGTGTCATCTTGTTCTCTGACAACTGATGTGTCAATCTGTAAATTGGAAACTTTGCAAAGGTAGCTTTAAGAAAATTTATTAGTTTGTTTAATTTTTTTTTTTTTATATATATATACTTTGCAATGGTTTTAATAATGGATTTCACAAAAGTAAAATAACAATTACAGTACACAAAAGATGACATGATGCATTAAATATACATTTATTCACATTAAAGTAAACCAAAATATTTCATATTGCAGGTTAATATGATCCCGAAACTTAGAACAGCCCTGGCTTTACTGGATTGTGTCTCTAATACTGAACATACACTATGTATTTATCTAAATTCTGACTTAAATCGGGCAACTTGCTTCTGAAGATGCACAAGCAGTGCCGATATCAGCATTTGGTTCAGTTTAGATTGTTTCTTTGTAGTGGATTATATGTATGTACAATATACAATATACAATGTACTGTACAATATTAAATAATTACTACTAATGTTTTAATACAAGATACTTTGTGACAATTGTTTTTCCTATGAATTTGTAAAGCCTAATAGATTTTGGGGTTGTGGGGAGATTTAATATCTAATTAGATTAAAGATCAAAAATTACAAAAAGGGGAAGAATTTGTTTTAGAGATGGGGGAGGGGAGGTTTTTTTAAGTGGTGCGGACCAAACTTTTACAAAAAGTCCAAAATTTTTAGTTAAAATGACGATGCGTGAGTCACTTGATATAATGTGGGCCAAGTTAACCGAGCCGAGTCAGTTAATTACTCACTTCCTCCCTCACTCATCATCTATACCAGTGGTTCTAACCTTTCAAGCCAGCGACCCCTAATTGACCCGTAATTGAAGATCGACAAGATCTCGCGACCCCCACTATCAAAAACAGGCAATAATAAAACATAAGCTGTTCACAGTATTTTGCCTACATTTATTATACATCAAAAAAATGACCTCACAATGGGAAGGGTGCACTTGTTTTTGGCAGCACAAAAGCTTCATTCGTGGCCTGACTGTGGATGCAGCTACCCGCAGCTCATCTTCGACATCAAGACGTGATCTGTATCATATACGTAACCCTGTAATTCATTCTCTTTTCGGCAGAAAAAGTATATAGACTTTTCAATAAACAAAGGATGTTTCGTCTCCAAATGCCTTTGCATTTTGCCGAGTTTCATACTTTCATGAGCAAGCACTTCTGAACAGATTACACATTGAGGGAAATCTATGTTCTTGACAGTAGAGCAAGTGAATCCATACTTTATGAATTCCTCCTGATATTTCCGACTTTTCCTACTTTGATCTGACGGGGTCTTGCTCTTATGCTTGGTTGATGATAACTCAGGCAAACTGTCCACAATTTCCTCAACATTTTTAGATTTGTGAATAACAAATTTATCCATCTCGGCAGTTATGGTTTTCACATGTCGTTGCTGCACAGTGATGTCATATCTTTTTTTTTTATCTCAAATTTATTTTTTTGAACACTCAATTTAAACACTCACACTCAATCAGTAATATCCTTACAAATCAGAAAATATTTATTTATAGCGTTTACTTGTAATACTGAAAAGTGTGTATTATAATCACAAAAAAAGACATAATTCTTTAATCCGTCTCGCGACCCCTTGAGATTATTCCGCGACCCCCAGAGAGGTCGCGAACCCCCAATTTGAGAACCACTGATCTATAACTCTTAATTCTGTATTCAGGGTCATGGGGGGCCTGGAGCATAACATACAGTATATTAGTAGTCCATCTTCAATGCTAATGATAACCATAATAATAAATTTCCCTTTTTAAAAATAAATAAATAAATAAATGTAATGTTTATCATAAAGCTAATATAGTTTGCATTTTTCCATTTGATAACTAAATGAATTGTAGAGATAATCCTAAATGTTTGTTCAGTTTAAATCTGTCTCACAACCAGAAACATCAGGCAAGTAAACCACATCTGCTGAATGTGCAAGACAACAATGCTAACCACTACACCACTGCGCCATCTGGGCTGCCATGTCGGCTGGGAAGCTTCGCGCTAATTTGTAAAAAAAAAAAAAAAAAAAGTCGTCGTTTTACGTACAGTAGTATACTCTAGATATGGTTTTACACCAGGGGTAACACTATAGCTGTATGATGTTACGTCATAATTATGGGATACGTCGTATTCATGATATAATGTAACGTTATAATGAGCTATTAAGAGTTAGCAAGTCGTAAAAATGAGAGAGAATTCCTCCTAATTTATGGTGCCAATAGCGATGATTAAACTCCTGGTTGGACAGTTGTGGCCACAAGACGGCGACAAACACCTCTAGTCCGGCACAACTCACGAGCGAAGAAAAACAATGATGACTCACGTGACCAAACTGTCATGGCGGCGGCCTCTGCAGTCCGGGTGAGCGTCGGGCTGACTTTAAGGTTGGCGAAAGTTGCACCGCAGTGTCGAGTTTGTCCGTTCAACCGGTTAAACATCTGCCACGGAGCCACGATATCAAAATCGAGTCGTCGTTTCTCAGCGCCGAGCCGGCACTTGCAGACGTCAATAAGTGAGTGAAACGAGCTGCTTTGGAGAAAGATTCAATCATTAGGACGCACGAGCGAGATGCACGTGCGTGTGTTATCACATGCGGGGATGTTAAAGCTGTTAACGCAGATCGAGCCCCTATGAGGTTACTGTAGGATTTTTAAATAACATTTACTAAAAGTGATGAAATGAAATGTTGTAGCAGGGCTGTGTAATATATCCATATGGTGTGTATGGCTGTGGACAGTTTACTTATCTGTACCAGCCCTTCAACTTTCTATCCAAGCTCAAACTTCTTGATTTAATCAATGTTTATTAATTTCTACTGTTTTTTTTGTTGTTGTTGTTGTTGTTGTTGTTGTGTGGTTTGTAATAGCAACAGACAGAGAAGGTCACTCCAGCCTGTTTACTCCTCCTCCTGAGGGATCCCCAGGCATTCCTAAGCCAGCATTAAGATATGACCCTGAGTTTATCCCCAGGTCTCTCTCCTGATGGCCAAAACATCTCAGCTCACAGATCTACTTTTATCAATCTCCTTTCCCTACAGCTCAGATTAAGCCTTGACATCCCTATAGAGCAGTTTAGTTTTCTTCACTTGACCTTGTCACAATATCCTTTTAGTCACTTGACTACATGTCACGGACATAAGGGGTAAACACAAGGCTGTGTCTATAAACTGAGCTCTGGCTTCACTGCCACAGACTGTTTTAGACACTGTAATGCTGCTGAAACTTTAGCAAAATAGCTTTTAAATACCAACATGAACAAGGTCACATCAGTCACTAAATGAAAGCATCATGTTTTTTTTAATCATTGCTTAAAGTTGATCATTTTTATTTTCAGCAGGAAAATCGATTGCAAGTGTGCTTGACCAGCTCTTAAGTTTTTAAGTACACATGGATAAATGAATACACTTCCCCAGATTTTGTAAACTATTTTATACAATAACATATGGTGATCTGTAGAAAAAGATTCATTTACATGGCTTATGGTAGTATTTTATATGCCCCTTCCCATAACATTTAGGATGTACAGGGAAATGTCATCTTATATTATATTGATGATACATTGATAATGATGATCTTATAGCCAATATAGATCATGAATTGTGGAAAAATTTATTGTCCTGGCCTATTTAACGGTGTGTTTTATCATTTCAGGTCGGCACCAGAGCGAGGAGGGCGGTTCGCCGATAGAAGATCCGGACGAGAATGTGTGCGTATCCTCATCTTTTCCTTCAGTTAATTTCGATGCATTTTATGAATTAATTCTCGGGCTAATTCTTTAATGCACTTGATAGTCTCAACTTAGTCTCATGTATATCGACCTATGTATAAGTATTATGTTACTAAACTCAAAGCTTTCTGCCGCAGTGTTAACGTGGTGTTTATTGACCGAGCTGGACGGAGGATACCGGTGAAGGCAAAAGTAGGAGACAATGTTCTCTATCTAGCGCGCAGACATGGCATCGATCTCGAAGGTGAATTTTCTAACATTCTGATATGGCACATTATAAAATCAATATCAAAGCTACTGTAGAGTTAATACAAACTTTAGGTTTTGCTTCAGTTCTTTGTCTTTAAGGGGGTGTTCAAGTCAAACTGGGACTTTTGATTGTGCAGTATACATTTAATAAGAGTATTAAATGTAAGAGTAAAAACTTCTTTTGTGTCTCTGTATAATTACCTGCAACACAAATGCACTTATTTTAGTGTTTCACTAGTGTCTGGATACCATCATGGTAGAAATTTTTATCAGTACCCCGGAGACATGGTCAGACTGCATGCTTTATGTATAAAACCCTGGCCTTCCAGGACGTACTGGGAAATGGTTTGGAGCGGGGTCAGGACTGTAAGCAGGACTGATTTCCTATAATGTACCAGCTGATTTTGTTGATGTACAAGAGGTGATTAGATCGAGCATCTTTTAGTTGTAGGTATTCCAGCCACAAGCATCATTTTAAAAGATCAATGTGCTGACATCTAGTGGACAAAATTTGTGTGACAAATAGCCCCAAGCCTCACTGCAAGCAATATTGCATTCATCATTGATACAAACTACCATTTCTAAACCTGTGGGGGGGTAATAATTCCACTCCCCTCCAAAAAAAGGACAAAAAGTCTCAAATTATGTTATCTTATTGGGAAAATCTTCAAAGGAATTATCTTATAACTTAAAAATATTTGCCAATGAGGGAAAGTCCTTCTTTCTGTCTCGTTGCCTTATTTGGATCTGCCCTTTCTGCTTGACACAAGCTTCGGAAAAATTATTAGTGTTGGTAAATGATTGTGAGCACAGTAACCACAGACAAGTGCGTGTCTTTCGCATCATGAATTTCACTCATGAAGTTCCAGTTCAAGTTGACTTGAATGCCATTCGTATGTTCATACACAATTCTTCCCACATGAGAGATGTATGCGCTATGGTTTGTGTATTCAATCAATCAAGCTTTGTATCAAGATTGTGTATTAGGTTTTGTTGTCAGTGTCAAAGATGCTGCCTTAAATTGCTTTTTGAGTTTGTTAAATAATTTTCCTGCTTTTTTAGGCGCTTGCGAGGCATCACTGGCTTGCTCCACGTGCCATGTTTATGTAAATCATGAGTACTACGACAAGCTACCTGAGCCTGAAGAAAGGTAATGTTTGGTACATTTTATAGTAGAACCTTCTTTAATGTATTTTATTTTGTTAAAATACATTTCTTATATAAAAATCACTTGTGCTTTTATTTGGCACCCTCCTTGTACCTGCATATGTTTTATTAAGTACATCTACATAAAGGCACTTTGTGGATTTTTACAAATGTTAACTGGAGTCAGTGTGTTGAGCCAGCCATTCTTACTATTATAGTCAAAGACAATTAGCTTTCTTTAACTATTGGCACTGGGTTTATTAGACTACACTTTTTCTTGTCTGTTAATGAAATCATGGTATAGACCATTTTTCTTATGCATGTGCTACGCATCTCATGCCTTTGTAACATATTTTATCCTTTAAAGGGAGGATGACATGCTGGATTTGGCCCCTATGCTGCAGGAGAACTCACGTCTTGGTTGCCAGATCATTTTGACTCCTGAACTCGATGGCATTGAGCTGACGTTACCTAAGGTTACGCGGAACTTCTACGTTGATGGTCACATCCCCAAACCTCAATGAGAAAAATGGACTGCAGTAAAGGCTAATCAAACATGGGAGACGTCTTTTCTCAAGACCACAGTGTGTCTCATGTTTAAAAGACCGAAGAGCAGTTTGGTGAACCTACCATCAGCCTGATTTTTCTCTTTTAAAGTGTGTCCAAAGAATGTACACACACTGAATGGGTGTTTCAGAAACGCACAACATCTGGATCAAAAAAAGCACTTGGTCCTTTTAGGTTCAGGGACATAGAAATGCCTTTTGAAACTGTTAAGCTGGATGGTCGAACGGCTTGAACGGGAAGTTTTAGGATCACCTCAGAGTTAGTGTTCTAAAATTTCCAAAGATAATGAAGATGCGCACATGAGTCAGACGCACAATTTTTATATTTCCTTATACATCCTGTGTAAAAGTGAAATAGAAACGTTATTCTGGCATTCAATTATTTTTTTAGCAGGTTTTATTTTTAATGCTAAGTGTTAAATTTGTTTACATGTGTCTGTTAAGGATAAAGGACTAAAGAATTTGAAATGACCGTGCTGTTTGGTTACACTGCTTTCCAAAAATGACAGGAAACAGGTGTTCAATCTGTCTGTGTATATTAGTCTCGAGTCAAGACATTTCTGGAAAACCAGCTGCCATACGACTGATTTAATTCTCTGAGGTTGTCAGGAGTATACGCACACTAACGGAATTTATGCCTTGGGTAGTATTATAAGAGCCATCATTTTACCCATTTACAGGTTTTAACCTAATAATATACAATTTCTTTTGCTTTAAGATGTATAATCTCACACACATTTCTAACATAGAACCCCACTGTGACCATTAGTGAACCCACAAAACCGTTAAAGAAAGCAGCTGATTTGTGTCTTTCCATAATCCTGTGTGTCAAATAAATAAATCAAACACATTAAGTTGAAAATGCTGTTTTATTTATGGGAATTCAGATGCAGGTTAAATAACTGAAACGCTGGACATTGCGTAATATAAATACAGTGCATCTTGAAAAATTTTAATATTGTAAAAAAGAGCATTTTTGTCATAATTTAAGAAATAAAACTCAATCTAGATTCGTTGCATGTAAAGTGAAATTCCAAGTATTTTGTTTCGCTTACAGCTCATGAAAATCAAAGTATCTCAAAAATATTTCAGAGTTTGAGTAGATTTCTGTCCATGCAATATAAATACGGTTACAGCTTAAATACAGCTTAGTTCAGTACACACAGGAAGACGGAATACTGCTGATTGGAAAGTTGTACAAAAGACGATCATTGACTCCATCCACAAGGAGGACAACCTAAAGAAAGTCACTGTTGAAAGGGCTGGCTTTGTACAGTGCTGTATTTTACCATAAAATGCAAAATGACCACAGCCTTAAGAAGATTGTCAAGCAAAGCCAAATCAAGAACCTGGCAGAGATTTGCAGAGAGTGATGAAGAAAGTGCATATTCAGATAATAGGCTACAACTGTTGCTTATTAAGGCACTATTGGATGAGAGACAACGTCAGAAGTGTCTTATCTGGGCTAAAGAGAAAAAGAAATGTCCAACCCAGTGTATCGTTTCCACACTTTGTTTAAATTGTAAGTTTTTTTTTTATTATAAACTGTAAATTAGTTGATTCTACTCTCTTTCGATAATTATGTGTTAAGTCTTCCATGCCACTACCTTCCTGTACAGTCGTCACAATTTGGCTCTTCTCACAGTAGCTACAGTTACAATATCTCGTGTCAGTGGCACCTCAAAATAAGTGAGTATTGTTAGGCAGCAAGTGAACCTTTTTGTCCATCAAGTTGATGTGCGGGAAGCAGAAAGAATTGGCAAGCGTTAGACAAGGGCCAGATTCAATGGCTAGACGACTGAGTCAAAGCAATTCTAAACGTGTAGGTCTTGGGGATGTTCCCTGGCTGCAGTGGTCAGGACCTACCAAAAGTGATACAAGGAAGGAAACCCAGTGAATCAGCAAAAGGGTGATGGGCAGCTGAGGCCTCACTGAGGCACACTGGGTGCAAAGGCTGGTCTGATCCAATATAAGCGCTCTAACTGCTGAAAAGATTAATGCTGGTCTTTTATAGAAGTCGTAACAGACAGTGCTTTGTTTTGGTGACCTACTAATTACTAAGTGAGTGGTCATAATGTTATGGCTGATCAGTGTATAAAGTGGTGTATTAGATGCTTAAAGATGGCGGCCATAAGCTGACATAAGATTTACTGGTCTGTTAAGAGGGAGTCATAAGAAACTACTAAGAAACAACTATTTACCTATGAAAGCTAGTGTTAATAAAAAAGACAATGGCTACTGAATATGTAATATCATTTATAATTAACTTAGAAGACGTACTTTTTCTTTAATTGGCTTTAATGAGCTAAGGCTCAAACTAGCAACACCTGAACACCTGATGGTCACGTGACGCGTTAGTCTCACGTGACATAACCGTAACGCTCGCTCACTGAAAAAAATATAAATGTATTAGAAAACACTGCATGGATATAAAACAACGTTTTATTAGGTAAGATATAACCTCGAGTGTGTTGTTATATTATTGGATAGCAGTGTAGAGAGAGATGTAACACCAGTGTGTTATTATTTTTTAAATAGTAACTTAATGATAGGAGATTAATTGTGATTGATTGGGCTTGCGGACAGGATGGATGGAGTGAAGGATCACCAGGGATCATGATGGCACTTTTTTCTTTCTGTAGTTGTTTATTCGTCATAAATCTTTGAGAAACTTTTAAGGGCAAGTGGAATTTATTTATTACATGGAGTTTATTGTTAAACGTTTCTTTGTAACGCTGATACCTTTTAATGAGGCTACATTTGGCGCGCGCGCACCAGTTCGAAGATTCGCCTCAGAAAGGTTACAATGTAACAGCAGTACCGGGAAAATCCCGATGTCAAATGCGGGAAGGTGATTAAACGGTGGTGGTTTTATTTAGCAGTCGTACACACGTTTAGTTGAACACGTTTAAGGATGTTAAGTCCGTACAACATTTTCCCAGTTCATATATCATTCTCTGTTCCTCTGTTAAATCTTTTTGTCATTTTGTTTGGACCGGTAAGTGCACAAGTGTACAAACCTTTTTACTAGTATACAATCAACAGGCTTTCAATACAAGTTCGGTTTCATGTGTTTATATTATCAGTAAGAAAAATTAGTTTTTTTTTATTTATTTATTTATCTATTATTTTTACCAGTGATATTTGGTATCATCACACACTGTTTAATATGTGGTAAATGTTTGTTTTTCCTGTTCTAGGTTACAACTTGAAGATGCCCCATTTTCAGCTTTCTATAATGTGAATAAGAGCATATGGTAAGTGTGTTAACTTTAAAAGTTATTATACTGTACAGCTTAATGTTTACTAATTTGTAGCATTTTTGTAGTAATGGTTAGCACTGTTGCCCTGCACCTCCAGGGTCCGGGTTCAATTCCCACCTCTGGTTTGTGTTCTCCCTGTGCTTGGTATGTTTCCCCAGGCTACTACAATTTCCTCCCACAGTCTACAGATTAGGCTAATTAGTGTTCCCAAATAGACCCCCCCCCCCCCCCATGACCTAGAAAGGTGAAGGCATTAATGTTTGATATAGAAAATTAAATGGACTTGAAATAATCGTTATTTCTGGCAGTATTATTTTGCATTATAAGATGAGCTGTCAATGCTTCTTTAGTCTTCCTTCCCATAGGTAGAGTTAAGTGAATGGCCTGAAACTCATTGTACATTTTAGAAATATGGCTGAAGTTAAAATACTGCTCAAAGCCTTTAACCAACTTAAATCATGATGTAATATGAATCATACATTCCACTAAAGAGCATAACTTTGATTTGCATAGCTGTTAATAACTTTTATTATTTTTGACCCACAACAGCCAAGGAAGCATGAGTTCAGAGATTAACACTCCAGCTGATCTCAGAAGCTGCTCCAAAGCCTCAGGAACTGCTAGCAAAAACATGGATCCTGAAGACCTTTGCATGACCCAATCTTCTATCTTGTACCTTCTTCAGGAAGCCACCAAGCTTGTAACACCACCAAAGCAGCACAGTCTGGATGTGGAAAAACGTCATGACGCCAAAGAAAAGATTGTTTCGACTAGCTTAAACCAAATAGTTCAGGAAGTTCAAACTGTCGAAACACAGCCTAGCTTTACAGGGGCCTTTTCTATGTTTAGCAGTAGTCCATGGGAAGTGATGAGTCTCATAAACCTCCAGTGCGAGAGGCTTCTACATTCTGGTGGAACAAATGGACAGGAAGACACACAACCTCAGAAAAGTAAGGATACTAAATCTGAAGACTGCAATGTCACCCATGAATGGTCTTCCCGTCCTTCAGCTTCCACTTCTATCATGTCGCCAATAGCTGATGCAATGGACCATGCCATGGAGTCTGAAGTTTGCTGCTCCATTCCTCATGTTATTGATCCAGGTGATCAGATTCAGAGCACCAGTGAGGATGGTGAAAGTTCGACCATAAAAGCTGGAGAGGAGCTTGCAGAGCTTATTTCTAAGACCACAGAAGACGGTCTGAATGATGAAGGTACTGGTCACTACTTCCTGTTTGAAACATCAGTGATACCACTTGATTTGACAAAAAAAGTAGAAACGTGTGAACACACCGTACAGTCTGGTGAGGGTGTGAATGAAATGGAGAGTGTACCGTCCATATCTGAGACTTCGCACAGCCATGAAATAAGCTCTGTTGACTTTTCATCATCTCTGGTTGCAGAAAAATGTGAAGACTCCTGCTTTCCTTTCAATGACTGTGAAAATGCAGAGAGTAAAAGTGCACTGGTGTCTGAAACGCCACAGTCAACAACAGATTTGAACAATAACCTGGAAGATGAGATGATGCAGGGGGCTGAAAAGAGTCATAAAGTTGTCTCCGCCCAGACCCGAAGGAGGACGCCTAGAAAGCAGGCTCACCCTGAGCGCAGCCCTGATCTACAGGACCCAGGGCTTCAGGGAGTCACGTTCAGAATGCACGCGGAGTTGGATCAAAGCTCGGACCAATGCCGCCTTGTCATCACCTCCAACTATAGGCAAGCACTGTCATCTATTAATATAAAGCTAGCGTGCAGATTCTTGATTGCTTCATTTCAAATCCACTGAAGTGGTATACAGTGTGGACAAATGGGAAAAGATGCTTGTCAAAATGTGTATGGACTTGACTTAAATGCTGCATTAGATGTAATTTTATAAATCGCACTCAATGAAGCCCAGTTTAAGCTTTTACATTTCTGTAGCAGCTTAAGTACTTTTATCTCTTCATTCACAACTGGGGTGTTTATGCTGCCCAGTCATGCAATTACAATGGATGACCCTTTTAATGTAGGACAAATTTGACCTTTTCATTTAAAACGTATAATATAAATCACTTGTATGCATGTTTGCATTGTCCCTGCTTGAGAACTCTTTTGTCTGTCTGTCCTGTAGCAAGCTATGTAAGCGTGGCAGAAGTAACAGAAGTTGCAGGTCCAGATCAGTGCAGAATTCCCAGCGAACCAGCAGTTCAGAAGAGGATAGTGACTCCCCCAGCCTGTGCAGTAAGTGCTGCTGTGAGATGGCTGTATCTTTCCTTCTTTCTTTCTTTCTTTCTATCAATGTGTGGGGTATAGAATTGTGCATGTGTTTATGTAAGGAAGACATTGAAGTTGATGTACACTGGGCAATTACAATGGGCGTCAAACCCGGGAATTTTGATTGCGCAGAATAGCTGAACACAGCTGTGAGAGTAAAAAATAATTTTTTCTCTGTATAATTTCCTGCTACTGTAATGTACTTACTGTATCTGTGTTTCACTAGTCCTCAGATACAATCAAAATAGAACATTCTCAGTATTTCAGAGACATGATCGGTCTGATGCGCTGCTCTCCTTTCAGGAACAACTTTAATGGCCCAAACATGTGAAAAAGCCTTGGAGCGAGTTTTGTAATGTCCAGTTGGTGTCCCTGAATTATTGTGTGTACAGTTCCCACAGACAGATGTTTCGTCCACAAGTTGCTGACGGGTTATCCGTCAATTAAATTATTTTATTTACTTGTTTACTTCAACGAACATGCAACGAACACTCGGTTCCAAGCCACCCCAGCCAGAAATTTCATTTTCACATTTACAGTATAGATGTATGGTCGTCTTAAACATTTGAACCATTCAAATGTTTTTACTGCAGTTAATAAGTCTCTACCATACTGAAGTCTTCTGTAAATGTCAGTTTTATGCTTTCATGCATGAGAAATTTAATCAAAAGTCCCTGTTTGACTTGAATGCCCCTGTGAGAAATGTTGCATATTGGTAGCCTATTCCAACAGCAGATGGAGCTCTGATTCAACAGTAGAACTTGGACCTTGGACATGTCTAAGTAGGAAACAAAGGGTGTTTGCTTCTATAGAAATAAAAGAGAGGTTTGTCTGTACATTGGTCAGAACTCGCTCTTTCAAAGATATCTTTAAAATTCATGATTTTGGATGACCTGAAATCAGTCTCCGTGACCGCATCATACAATGAAACCTTGGCAGTACTTGGCTACAGTATTTTCCTAATGTTTATCCTGCACCATAGATTAAATCTAGATGTTGAGTAAAAGTAATGTGAGCAGTTATGTGCCAGATTAAATAATCTACTTTAAAATAAGCTCATTGTAAACAAACACCTGCACCAACGGATATTAATTAGAAAAGCGAAACTAAATATTTTTGCTGGGATTAGTTCATATTTTCACCACTGAAACAACACCGCCAAAGTGGTTAAAGTTGATTTTTAATACGCTGGAGTCGTTTTAAGACCAAAGACTTGGAGTGTATTTCGCTAATGTCAAAAGTACAGAAGTTGTGCAAAACTAATATTTTTGTTTAATTACTACTGCATCATGCAACACAACCAGTCAACCAGTGTCAAGTCCCATTGCCTATATGCTTACAGTAGGCGAAAAGGGAAGAAGAGTTTATTGATAACTGTAGTGAATACTATAACATAAAAATAAAAAAAAATTTAACCCAGGAAAGCTTGGATTTCTTATTTATGATGGGAACATTTGACTCATTAATGGCAATGATTAAGTAGATGTAAAGTTTTATTCTGTTCCTGTGATTCTTCTTCTTTTTTTTTTTTTTTTTTTTAAAGAGAAGATTTGTGCATCATGCTGCACTAGAAAGACTCCTTTATGGCGAGATGCTGAAGATGGCACCCCACTCTGCAATGCCTGTGGAATCAGGTGGGATTGCTATGACTCTGTACTTGCGAACATGGGAGGGGTGGGGTGGTTTTGGCAGTATTACTATAAATGTTTTGGTTCACAATTAGGCTTTCTGGTATTATGTATTGTTTTTTAGTCAATTGCAGTGACTCAATAGCCATCTGTGGCATCAAGAGAGCAAAATTGAGCCTAATCTCAGAACTTCGGTCAATCAGGGTGACGCAATGCAATCATGGCTATCTGAGGAAGGAAGAGGGTGGTTAAAGATTGTGTGTTCAACTACCATGTGGTGATCGGCAATTTGAGAGGGAAAGAAATGTGGTGAAATTCCACGTCTCAGAGAAGGCGCGTGCTAACCCAAAGTCTAAGAGGAGCTGTCAGATTCAGTCAATGTGTAAGAAAGGGATTAGGTTGGAAAGTATTGGAGTTATAATTTAAAGGTTTTGACAAGCTGCTTATATCCAGAATGAATTCAGCCATAATAAGCATATGTGACTCCAACAACCATTTTCCAAACCGCTTTTGGATTATTATTTAATTTTTTTTTTTTATTCAAGTGGAACTATTTATACTTTAGCCCGATAAAGGAAAAACAAGAATAAACCTCGCTTTTTATGTTATGATTGGGAACCTTGGTTTGAATTTGACAGGTATAAGAAGTACCGTGTGCGCTGTCTACAGTGCTGGAACATTCCTCGGAAAGAGGCCAGCTCCAACTCCAAGTGTCTGAAGTGTGGAGATCTTCTCCAACTCGCCTCACAAGGCAAACGTGCTGGTTGGTAGCATTTCTCAGCTGTAAGCGGCCCCACATCAGCTTTACAATTCTATAGAAACTTAATATTCTGGTAATGTCTGTGTGTGTTTGTAAAATATATCTGCGTAAGTTATTAACTTAATATTGTAGAGACTTGTCACTTTTTATGTTCCTTCAAAGTTTAAATTGTGTGTGAGCAATTGACCATTTAGTTGGTTTGGTCTCCTAGCAAACAGTTTACTAAGCATCTTCAGAATTTACAATTATTTATGCCTACATGCAATCTTTCTAAGAAAGTGATTCCTGTAGGAGTGGTTATATTTTGCACTTGGTTGTTTTGTTGTGTAGTGGTGTGTCGCCTATTTAGGACTTAAATGCATGCGTGTTCCTGTTTTCACAAATGCTTTTCATTGTTTTGCTGTCTGTGATTTAAATTTTACATAGAAAGTTCTTCTGTAAACTTCTGGTTGGATTTGGTTGGAAATTAAATCGTGTGAAGTAAATTTTGGTATTTATTGAGTAACACTTTTTAGGATTTTTTTTTTTTTTTTTTTGCTGGAGATACATGAGGTACTACCACACATTTGGATAAAATAAGAAGGAAAACTCATTCCAAAACAGGTTGAACATAACAGATAAAAGTATTAGTTATTACATGAAACTACTGGGAAAAGTGTTAATCTTGTCTTAGTCCTGGCTTAATTAATGCTAGGTTTTCCTCCCTTATTTTAAGTCCGCTTTATCAACCCACCAACAGAAAATTTATCTGCAACTTCGAAACTTCTTGACATATTAAAATGGGAATTTTTGATGGGCACTTACTGACATACTGTATGCAGTTGATCTCGCAGTAAGTATACTAGCTGGCAAAATCTTTAAAAAATAATACAAACAAATAAAAAAATCTTAAACACAGTGATCAAAAGTCCGAAACTTTCTTCCAAAATTCATGGAAGGAAGGAAAACATGCAACATTTATGCTTTTGTAGTATTGTGCGAGAGCCTTGAGCCACACCTCACTTCTTCATATTACACACACTCTCGTACATTTGCATTTATAATGTTCTCACAGGAGGCCTGGAGAAGCATGAGCAGAACATGCAAAATCCACACAAACATCAAAGTCATGCTTCAGAGATACTTTTTATTTATTTTTATTTTTTTTATATTACAGTATATAATAACCACTTCCCCTCTCATTTGTTCTAAGCACTCATTTATACTAATCACTGACCTAGACATCTGTCATCATCTGTACCCGTTTCTCACTGGTTCATGACTTTTATTTTATTTTTATGCTTGAATGATTTCATGTGTCACTTTGGCTAAACAAACAAACAAAAAACATTCCTCTGAAACTGGTCTGGGTTGAAAAGTAAGGGCCAAAAAGTCCTGCGAGAAGCCTCAAGAACTCCAAGATGATATTAAAAATAAACAGTATGGATTTTCAGAAACAAAATATGAAGAACGCAGAGGGTGGGTTAAGACTGTTTCATATTATTGCATATATTAATTTATAATTAAATTGATTCTGTTAATAGACAATACTTTAACCATTAATTAACCTTGGCAAGAAATTTGCTTCATCATATTTTGTACCTAGTGGCAAATTTATTTATTCACAATAATTCCTCACCTTCAGTTAAGAAGGCTAAAAAGAATGGAGAGAAAATAATTGAGATAATTCACACTCTCAAACTGAGTACCGTGCATACTGAATATACACATGGCAATGTAAACGCTATGATATGGCATAGATGCCGTACTGTATATGCAGAGATTGTTTGACAGAATTTCTGAATCCAAGTCCTATATTATTAGGTATATGGTGACAAAAATAAGGTTTTAAGGTACTGTAATATTTACTTTCTTAGGGTACAAAAGGTCTGTTAACTATTTAAAACTAATGCGCACATCTCAATTCAGCATGACATCATTTCACTTTGCTCTGAAGCTGACTTTACTTGTTTATTAGATCCATACAGCTGAATATGGACCAGATGAAGCGCACTGGAAGTGTAAGGCTTTAATGTGCATTAAAAGCGGCGGAATACTTGCTGGATCATCTTATTTTCTTGTTCCTAGCTGTGAAGGGTTTTCTTTATCTGTCAGCAAGGGCTACATCACTGTGAAGCTGCAAATCGTTTCCTCATGTCTCATGACTTTTGCAATAGTTTTGAAGCAAATGTCACTACATGGGCTAAGACTGAAGCCAGTCATTATGGAAATGTTTAGCTTATGCTTTGAAATATACACCGATCAGCCATAACATTATGACCACCCACCAAATATCAAGTAGGTCCCCGCTTTTACCACCGAAACTGTGATGTGATATGTGTTCTGACATCTTTCTACGGGATTAACCTTTCCAGCAATTTGAGCTGCAGTATCTCTTGTATATTATATCGGACTACACGAGCCAGCCTTCACTCCTCACATACATCAGTAAGCCTTGTCAGCCCATCACCATGTTGCCGGTTCACCAGTTTTCCTTTCTTGGATCACTTTTGGTAGGTCATGACCACTTCAGATTGGGAACATCCCACAAGAGCTGCTGTTTTGGAGTTGCTCTGACCTTGTCGTCTAGCCATCACTATTTGGCCCTCATCACAGTAACTTCAGTTACAATATCTCATTATAATGGTGTCTGTAGGTGGGTGGGGTGTATTGGGCCGCAAGTGAACATTTTTGTCTTTGAAGTTGATGTGTTGGAAGAAGAAAAAATGGGCAAGCATAAGGATTTGATTGACTCTGACAAGGGCCAAAGTACTCATCTGTCTGTACAATTCCCTTCTGCAAGTTGGTGACAAGTTATACAGTGATTTTCAAGGATCAGGCATTCCACTCGCTGAATGTTCATGAGAGCGAATGTTCAGGCCCCGAGCCACCACAGCCTGGATCGTCATTTACGATCATATTGCCTTCTTTAAAATGTTTGAAACACTGAAATGCTCAAATGTTTTATTGTGGCTAAGAGTTTCATCACTACACTGTGCTTGAAGTCTTCTGTAAATGTCGATCGGTTTTACGCATTTAATATAGTATATTCTTATCAATCTATGTGAATCTGTTTAATGAAGACTTTACAACAATATTTACATTTGAATGTATTTTTGATAAAAACATACATTCGGTGTAATTAATGTAATTTCTGTGTGACAATAGATAATCTTATGCATTGCATGAAATTGACCAAGGTGTTCAGCCATCAACTTCTTTGCAAACATTACAAATAGTATGCTACAGTATATACTACAGTGTTTGTGAAATCCATCAGCCAACTCAATATATATATATATAATTTAAAAAAAAATTTTTTTTAAGCATCACGATCCAAAGTCAGTAACCTTTTTTCGATTTAAATTATTTCCTCTCTTTTTGGAAGGTTTTCCACTAGATTTTGGAATGTAGCTGTGGGTGATTTGACCATTCAGTCACAAGTGCATTAGTGGATTCATTCTGTGATAAACTGATTCACAGACATTGTATGCAATTGTGTTTGCAACAGTTTGGGAAAGGCATACCGGTCAGGCATCCACAAACCTTTGGCCATATACTGTACATTATAATCGAGTTTTAAATTGATTTACAGTTATTTGCTACGTGATAAAACACTTGAGGGCATGTTGTTATACTAAAATAATTGGTTGTGGGATGTGGCCAAATGGTGAATTGCTGAGTTAAATATCGACACACTGAAACTAAGATAATGCTTTTCTTAAAAAATGATTAAAATCTGTGTGTGCATGTGTAATATTGAATCATCTAGTATAAATGCATCAGATGAGGGGTGAAATTCTTCCTTTTTTCTCAGCAGTGTGTACACATCAACACTAGGTGGAAGTGTCTTGCTACTTGTTAAAGATGACTGCACTGCAGAAAGCATAAAAAATCTCATGTCTCATGGAAATACATTAGTCAACAATTTGTTGAGTTAAAGTTTCCCCCCTGGCTCAGTGAATCACATGTTAGTTAGATGTTCGTGCATACTCCGTTTTCCCCCAAACTAGGGGTCATGATAATGTAGGGTCAAACACCCATAGGTGATAACCAACCATATGCATGGCAAATCTCTGTTATCAAAATATAAAATGACTGGTTCTCACAAAATTTTCTCATTGATACTCTCAGTTTTTGTCCTAATGAACTAGGATAAGAATGTGTTTTTAATAGAGATGATAAAAATCCTTATAGATAAGGCTGCCTGCTAAACGATATATAAGTAATAAAAATTTCCTTATGACCCTGGAGCATAAGGAAAGTATAAAATATCGTTCTGGATTTACAGGATTTTCATGAATACCAAATTTCTTGTGGAAACACTCTCATGAATCATTTATGGATGAGTCTGTTTCTCTTCGACTTGGTGTTTTAAAAGCTTAACATTAAAAAAAAAAAAAAAAAAGTATTTACCAAAGACCGAGACAGTCAGGAATTGTGTGAAAATACTGTTTGCACATGTAAAAGAAAATATTTCCATAAAGATTTTCTGATAACATTATTAACAAAATAAGAAACAAAAACATGTAATTAATCCAATTAGGATGTGTTATTGATTTCCAAAAGGGTGAGAAATGCTTTAATGTATTTTTTTTACATACAGAATATGGGAAACGGATGGTGAGGGAGCATCTGAATATTGAAAGAAAAGAATTAGGTGAAAATTATTTAAACTTTGCCGTTTATATAAGAGTAGCTAAAAAGTTTAACCTTTTATAGTGCACTTATTGTAGGGCATTATAGGGCATCAAAACGTTTTAGATTATTATAATTTTTTTTAATTACAAGACTTTTTATTTAACTTTAGTGATTATTTAAAAAATTTATGCTACAAAATTAGGGTTAATGAAGTTACCATATATGGATTTTTGCCCATATAGAATAAAAGTGTTTCTATATATTACAAAAAAACATATTTTCTACAAATAAGGTTATTCCCCAGATTAAGGGTTAAAATGGCAAAAAAAAAAGTCATTTAGATGTGAGTGCAGTGGAGTAAAAACATATCCAGCACTTATTCTACTTTACCAAGGTGATAATGGGCTCCAAGCCCATCACACTGGCAGATAAGGGTTGCTAAGAGTGCCTTTGACTTACCAGGTTGGCTGATCAAAAAGAAAATCACATAGCAGAATCATAATCAAAATCAAGTTTTAATATACAACGAATTTGTCTACAAATCGTTAAAACAAGTGAATAAATACTATGATGTTCTGCAACGTGAGGTATATATGAGGTTGCCCAAATGTATAAATTCTTCAAAGTGTTTTACGCATTATGTAGTACTGTAAGTGCATGTAACGACCACAGGGGAACGATAAGAATCTCTCAGTGGGGGTTCTGGGCCTTGTATATGAGAGCAGCTGCAGTTAAAAAGCAACTGATTGTGGGACTGTATATCAGAAATCAATTCAAAAACGTATGTATGTTCTAAAAAAACCTTATACCATATAGGTTTTCGAATTGATTCCATAACTTGATACTTAATATATATAGTATATGGATTTATAATTTAAAAAAAAAAGGCATTAAAAAGGGCATTTTTAAAACAATATGTTGCCTACTGATAAACCAGCTGTCATAATTAAGATATCAGTGCCACGTGCAGATCTTCCAATAGAGAAAAAAAATCAAGAAAGTGTTTATTGTGAACTGTCATCAGACCTTTAAGGACATTTATGAAGGACATTTTTACATTTGTTTAAAACAACGTTATATGTGAATAATGAGGTTTAGATTAGTACATTAACCTTTGCATCTAGTTTAATATTTTTTAGTTTAATATAAAAAAAAACAAATATTATACAGATATTTTCTACTATTTTATATATAGTGAAAGAAGTGATCTGTCTTTAAAATCCTGTTCGCCTGAGTGTTATGGTGTAGCCTATTTTTGGTATGAAGTCTGGTCTCTCCTGAAGAAAAAAAAATGACATCACCTCCTTCTCATCTACTAATGGATATAGAGTTACATGAGGGGAAAAATCTTGAGGATGTTTTCCTTTCTTTCTCAGTGCTTTCACCTACAGGACTAAGAGAAATGCCCCTCCTCTTGTGATTTTTATCACAATCAAAATAAACATTTATGTTTTTGAAACATGAAAGACGCGACCGGAGCGCACTCGTTCTTCGATGGGAATTAAAGCGACGCGTGTTTTTGTTGTATTTAGTCGTTTCGGTTTTTTTTTTCCCCCTGCTGCTTGGATAAGGAGATCTTGATCGCAGCTCGGATGTAGAATAAGTTTGTGAGCTTTTATTTAATTGCGGGATTATGATTTTGGATGAATGCTCCATGGAGGAGCCTGACATCGACGTTGTTGGAGAGCAGGAAAAAGATGCTCAAGTTCAAACGCCGTCGAGTGACGGCAGGATGATGAAGGAGAAGGAGCGAGGCGACGGGGCATCCGGGGTGGCGTGCGTGAAACCGCCGTACTCGTACATCGCGCTCATCACCATGGCGATCCTGCAGAGCCCGCGAAAGCGCCTGACGCTCAGCGAGATCTGCGAGTTCATCAGCCGCCGCTTCGCCTACTACCGCGAGAAGTTCCCGGCGTGGCAGAACTCCATTCGGCACAACCTGTCGCTCAATGACTGCTTCGTGAAAATGCCACGCGAGCCCGGCAATCCCGGAAAGGGCAACTACTGGACCCTGGATCCCATGTCCTCTGATATGTTCGAGAACGGGAGTTTCCTGCGGCGCAGGAAACGCTTCAAGCGGCACCGCTGCTTCGCCAAGGAGGCGGAAACGCCGCTTCCGGGATTCCCGCTCGGATCCTACGCTTCGGCTTTACCGCTCCCGGGTTTAGATTTGTACCTCGAGTCTTCACCTCCTCCTCCTCCTCCTCACCATCATCATCATCCTCCCCAACCTCCTCCTGCTCTTGTCTCACCTGTCGGCAGCCTGTTACCTGCCCTGTCCACTCTTCTGAAAGGCTACCTCCCGCAACCTGCCCGCTCTCTCACCCTGGGGTCCTCCCCGCGCGCGCATTTCCCCGGCGCACAACTCGCACCCGCGGCCGCTCTTCCCCCTCTCCCGCCGAGCTTTTACACTCTGCAGCAGGAATATCACAAACTGCAGGCTTTGCACAACACCGCGCTCACCACCAAACTGTTACAGCGATTCGGTGACGCCACACTCTAATACCTTTTGCTAACTTAAAAAAATACCCAAGAGTAAACAGCACCGGGTTTGCTTATGATAGATATGATGATTTGACAAAAGGCATAATATAATAAGAAACCCCACATCTGTGGAATTATCAAAGAAGTCATGCAATTTCTTTTTTATTTTAAACTTTTTGTCATTATTGACTGTATTTTTTTAATTCAACAAGCGTTTCCTCTTATCTTTCCTGAATTTTTCTCTTATATCAAACTGATCTAGCACCAGAGAACGAAAAAACAGTACTTTGTTTATTCATCTTTTTTTTTTTTTGCGTCAAACGTTTGAAGCACAGGTTCATCCGCATATTTTCAATTATACTGGATATAAAATAGAAATAAATATTTTGCAGCGATTTGCTGACGCTACACTGTCATACATTTTTTTTACTTAAAATATAAGAAATTGCATCCCCCCCCCCCACCCCCAGCCCTAAACATCACTGGTGTAGCTTGAGGACAAATAATAATAATGATAATCATAATAATAAAACAGGAACGCAAAATTACCAAAAGCGACACCTGTAAAATTATCCATGAAAGGTCAATTCTGTTTTATTTTTAAACATTATGGACTTATTTTGAAACATCTTTTTTAAAATACTACTATAAATTCAGTAAACTTTTTTTTTTACTTTAATAGTTTACATTGCTGTACAGGGAAAATAAATTAAATTATACTTGGATGCGCTGGTTGTTTTATCATGTGTGTGCATTTCTTTTCTTTTGTTTCGTTTTTTAAAAATGGTCCTATGCTTTGTGTTATTGCCACATTTATTAGTATTTAAACATTTAGTCAGAATTAGTATTTAAGCCATGTGGATACTTTAACACACGATCAGTGTTGTTGTTTTTAAAATAAAGAATTACAGCTTAATTTGTTTTGTTTTTTTTATATATTAATTTTGTTAAACTGGAGTTTATGGCTGAACAAAGGTAAAAATAAGAAAATCTGAGAAGGGCATTGATTGGGCATATCAGGTCTTATGGTGATGGTGGTTCTTATATGATGATACAGATTTTTACAGCTTTGCATTCCTTGCATTATTAGGTTTTATACTTCAAGAGGGAATTCGAATGCAGGTTAAATTTATATTAGCATAGCATTTGATGCATTTATGTTCATAACTTGGAATACGTTCAGTTACTACCAGTACAATGTCATATATTTCTTTAATTAATTGATTTCCATTGGCACACATATATTAACAACTAGTACATTATGATAATTATATTACTAGATTTGACTAGTGGAAAATGATTAAATATCCATGGCATAAACATGGATTTATGGCAAATAGAGGCTGGGTCTGAAAAACTAGCAACAGTTAAAGATATTTTGGACTTATGTTATTAAGTGTCATAAAGTAAAATAAAAACAATTACCCCCATAATATTTAATCCAGTTTAAATATCCATGTCAGTAATAATAATTACACATTGTTGTCACAAAAATGTTTTATGTCTGATATTTAATAGACTAGTTAAAGTTAACACAGCTACTTAAACAAAGCACTGTCTGCCTTACTTTATTTTTATTTTAGCCAAATGGAATGTAAAATAATATGGTTTATGCAATACGAATAAGGTGATTGTAAATCTCTGCTCAAGTTTAAATCTCTGCTCAAGTTTCTTAGATGTACATGTGAATTAATGTTGTGGGAATTTACAGCTCACTTAAATTCATAACAGCACCTTATTAATCTTTCAAGTACAAAAAGGTGGAAAGTAAACTGTCTGTAATAGCTATGGGTTTAAAGCCGCTGACAGAAAAGTCACAGCAGCTTCACATGTGTCATGTACATTTTTTAAGACAATTCATATGGCATGTATCATTCATTTCATGTGTTGTTTATCATGATACATGGTTTTTGAAAAAAAATATTACAATAATAATTTTAAATTACCATGCATACAGGGTCACGGTGGCCTATATTTATTGAGGCAGGGTACACCCTGGACGGGGTGCCAGTTCCTCACAGGGCTCACATACACACAACAGGAAATTTGGGAACATCATTCAACCTAATCTGCAGGTCTTTGGACTGTGCGACAAAACACACCAAGCACAGGGGAGAACAAGCACACGCGGGAATTGAACCCAGAACCTTACGGTGCAAGGAGTGCAGTTTCTGTTTTTAAAAATTATTTTATAGTTTTTATTTATTTTATTTTTTTAACATGCAATGCAAGCCGATGTATTTTACACAATTCATTTATTTGCCCATTTAGGTCATGCAATTCTATTTTTCACTTGTGATCAACCCCCACCCCCCACCTAAATGCCAACCAACACACACCACATTACATATTTCTCACTTAACTCATTTGAAAGATCACAAGTAGAATATTAGGGATGTATGTAAGAATTCTTCCGATGAAAAGCTCACCCATCATTTAAAAAACTGTCCTGAAAGAGGAACACATGCACACAGGTTCTTGTTTGACTCACTGCCGTTATCAGATACACATGTGTGTGCATTTGTTGTGTGGTGTAGGGTTTTGATCATGATCATGATGATCTTGTATAAAAGAGGATCCTCGTCTCTTTGTTTTGTTAATGAAATTTTTTAGGGGTAATCAGCCTGTATGCATTACTGAACATGTGGGATTAGAAAAGATTTCCTGGGAAGATCCTGAACATCTCCAGATTTTGGAAGATATTTAATGGAAAATAAACACATGCCTTGCTTGTTTCATCCCATACACGTTTCTAAATCAAAACTCACCCCATTATATAATAATAATAATAATAATAATAATAATAACACAAACATTCAGACCTGCTCAGTATTGATTGTATGTCTTAGTGGGAAATGCATGATGGATTTGTGCATGGATTTGTGTGTCTTTTTGTGGGTTTTTTTGCGTGCAGAAGCAATGGGGTCAGTTTGCACCTGACAAAACAGTGTTATTCACTTTTGGGCAGAAAGAGGTTTCCTTCTCGGTTTCTCTGCCTCTCCCTCGTTCACATTTTCCACTTGCTCTGTGTCTGAATTATTTTGTGTTTATATGCATATAAACACAAATCCTGTTTCACTAATTTGTGTAGACTTTTGCAGGCACGAAAGTCCTTGTGTGGGGGCAAGTTAGGAATTGGCATCACCGCTGTGATGAATGATGCAGTTAAAATATTATTTATCCTTCTGCTGTACTCTCTGAGGTTGTTCAACACTCCATTTATATATTTGTAAGTATAGTGTCTAAGTACAATCCCAGTGCAGTGGTTTGAGTAATCTGAATCTCAATCTGAGTTCAAGATTAAGGCAAGACACTACAAGTATATATATTAAGGTCATAAAAAACAATGGATATCACAATGACTAACTGCCTTTGATTGATTATGATTTATGCAAATTATAATTTGTCTTATTATATGTGCATATTTGGATAAACAATAAAAGGTAACTAGTCTTTTGATAGAATTAATAATAATATATTATTATTATTATTATTATTATTATTATTATTATTATTATTAAAAGTCACCATTTCAGAAGGGTCAGATTACTGGCTTCAGCAAGCAAATCAAACAACTAAGGAAATTTGAAATTTTTGAAATTTGAGTTTAGAAACCTGGCAGCACAGTGGTGTAGTGGGTAGTGGTCGCCTTACATCTCCAGGGTCCGGGTTCGATTCCTGGCAAGGTTTGATTCCCGTCTCTGTGTGCATGGATTTTGCATGTTCTCCCCGTGCTTGGTGGGTTTCCTCTGGGTACTCCGGTTTCATCCCACTGTCCAAAGACATGAAGGTTAGGTTAATTGGCTTTCCCAAATTGCCCATAGTGTGTGAATGAGTGTGTGTATGTGTGTGTGCCCTGTGATAAATTGGCACCCTGTCCAGGGTGTACCCCGCCTCGTGCCCCAAGTCTCCTGGGATAGGCTCCAGCCGTGACCCTGAATACAGGATTAAGCGGTATAGATGATGAGTGAGTGAATGAGATATGAAACTTTCAACACTTAAAAACCTGGAAGGATATTGCTAAATATCAACTTCTTGGAAATAATGTGATCAGGAAAAAACTACATGAATGGAGATCCCAGTAAAAGTAACTAGTTATGTTTAACAGTGAAAGTAAGAGCATTTCCATACCCACACAATGTGATGAGAACTCACTGAATTGGGACTAAACAGCTGTGTGGCCTTAGGAAAACCACTTGTTAGTGAGGCTAATTGGGGGAAAAAAGGCTTTAATTTGCTATTAGCCTAAAGATTGGACATTGGAGCAATGAGAGAGGGTAATGGGGTTGGAAGAGTCCAGATTGACCCAGAGCAATGGAGAGAAGGGAAGCGCATGAAGTGATAGACCCAACATAGTGGCATATAGGCATAGAGGCTGCTGTACAAGCCCAGGGAGTCAGTGTTATGATCTGGGGTTGCTTCAGTTGGTCAGGTCTAGGCTCAGCAACGTTATGTGGCAATAAAATCAAATCAGCTCAATGTACTGAATGACCAGGTTCTCAAATTAATGGAGTTTTCCATCGCTAATGGAACAGGGACTCAAATTGTGAAAGAGTGGTTCTGGGAGCATGAGGAATAATTTTTCACACATGAACTGAGTGCTGTAATCAAAGCTAAACGTGACTGAATAAAGTCTTTTTTTTCTTGGTCAGGCAGTGTTTTTTTTTTTTTTTTTTTTAATGGTTGGAAAATATTTCATAATTCAGAAAAAAAAAACAGTTTGGCCTAATGTTCTTTCACATTTAGCAAGGTTTATTAGGTTTCTAAAGAAAATACCGTATATAACACAATTATGTATAAATGAAATGAAATTAAAGTAAAATAAATTAATAAAATGGGAACAAAATGGGCAAGGTACAGTTGCCAGTGCCAGTTACAAGCGCACACACACTACAGGAAATTTGGACTGAAGGAGGTAACCGGAGTACCCGAAGGAAATCCGCTAAATACACAGACCCAAGGTGGGAATCAAACCCACAATCATGGAAGTGTGAAGCCACTGTGCCAACTAAAACTATAAATATAATGTTTTTAGAATATTTAAAAAATATAATAAAAAAAATTGATTGCTTATGTGACAACTTCAGCAGCAACCTCATTTCCACTCTTGTCTGCTCCAATCATTCAGCATCACCATTATAGAACTCACCAACCTGATCATCTGACATCATATGCCCCTGTTTCTCACAGCTTAATACCTTAAGTTATGTGCCTTTTTATGCTTGAATGATTCATAGGTCACTGTGTTGAGTAATAAACAAAAACATTCATTTGAAACTTTTCCGGTAAAAGGACTGGTCTGAAAATGGGAGACAAATTTAAAAATGAGAACCAAAATGTCTTTAAGGAAGCCTACTCAGAAGAACTGTTCCTCAAGACTACATTAAAATGTAATAAAGTCCGTCTTTTTTTGAAGAAAAATATGAAGAAATGAGGTGTGGCTCAAGATATTTGAACAGTAATGTACATGGCTGTGTAAAGTCGGTAGATTGTTAAAACCTTGCAAATTTTCATACAATGATCAACTTTTGAGTAGACACAAAAGATTGACATGAGTAAAATTTTTGTGCCCTGATTTAAAAGGAAGTGGTTAATCAAAGAATCAAATTTATGTTGTTTTACCATTTATACATACCAAATGTATGTGGTCAGTATAATCACCCAACTTTTGTTAGCAGACCTTCATTATATAACCTGACGTGTTGAATATGTTCTCTGTTACTAAGTTCAGTCATATAAACTTAAATGTAATTTCATGGAATAAAACTAAAATTCTATTTTATATTATTTTGAAGTATCATTGGTCATTCCAGTTTGCTAATTGTAATTCAAAGTGGACTATATTACCATTTACACAGCTTGCAACTGTCTATTACAATTTAGTTTTTAAACTTTTTTTCACAATTATTAGCCGTGCAGTTTGAGAGGCTAACATTAAATACCATTTCATGTCTTTGCAGATTGGCATGAGTAGATTTCTGATCTATTTGAGGCATCTCTAAGATCCTGAAGCTCTATGAAACACTCTAGCCATTTTCATGACTCTGTTTCCCAGCAGACGTTGCCCTCGAGGCCTTCCTGATCATGTTGAACAAGCGTTCCATGCTGTTTTTCATTTTTTCCCTTCTTCTGTTTGTTCTGCCACATCTGTGAACATTCGCTCCTGACAGTTCAGATACAAACGTTGCCTGAGATGCTTCCAAAGATCCGATGTGGAATGAAAACGGCGAGGGTTTAATTCAAGGATATGTAACGACTTCATAGCGCATAAATAATCACTTAATAATACAGAAATATACAGTCGGTTACCAATTTATTAAGCTAGTTATTAATTTTCTTTAGAATTGTATTTGTAATAACAAAACAACAGATATTTATTAGAGACATTCTATAATTTGGGGCATATTTCACATGAGGAAATAAAAGATTTGTTCTCAATAGAACAAATCATTGTTCAAGTTTTAAAAATCCATCAATGTAACATATGTGCTATATAGGTGCAAAGCTTAAAAATTTACTTTTTTTTTTTTCAAGGTAAAGGATGGTTTCACTACTTGGTTTGTCACCCACCAATAAGTTTCTACCAGAACTCTGCAACTTAAAAAAAATTATTTGTCCTAATGCCAAGTGACCAGTAACAAATTTAAGTCATTTTGTTCTACACTGTAGACTGGTAACCGTAATGATGTAGGAATGAAAACCTAAACCTAGATTATGTACACTACTGGGTAGTTGATGGTTTCTTGTAATTTCAGTTTTATGACTTGCCTGGCTGACCACTTCTCATGAACAGTTTAACATAATATTTGGGGGAAAAAATCATAAATGGTTTGTAAACCATAACATTGAGTGTAACAAAATTGAATGTCAGATAATATACTTAATGGCAAGGAGCTATTGAAGACATTTTTTTTTAAATTAGAGAATACTTACCACAATGTGTTTAAGATGTATGCCACAGAGAAGAATCACATCATTTATTGCTAGTCACTTGGCCTTGAGATAAATAATTTTTTAATAATAGGGTGGAGATCTGTTAGTAACTTAGTTGACCGAATTTTTGTGGACAGTAAATTATTATAAATTATTTTATTAAAATTAAAATGAGAATATATATAAGTATTTAGATTTATTCAATAAATTTCAAAATAGGTTTTGTATAATGTTGTTTTTTATTTTATTATTGTGAAACCAAAAAACCCTCTGCAAAATTGGACCTGACAAAAAATTGGACCTTAATTTGACAATTTTCAGGTTAATTGATATTACGACCTGCCCGTTTCCCTTAATATATTTTAGGTAGGTAGGTAGAACAATAGGTAAAATATGAAATAAAAAATATTTATATTTGCAATAAATATACTTATCATGAACAGACATAGAATAAACCCCAAAGTATAGAATAACTCATAAATCTATACACTGTTCTGACCATGATTTCTTTTTTTTTTAATCACAATGTTATCTAAAAATGTGTTTTCATGTAGAATGCCCACTTTCGAAGCCACCACTGCTGCTTCTTGAGAAAATTAAGCAACACTTTTTCACCAGTCAGAATCAAGAATTTCAAGGGCACAAATCATTTATTTTAAATATTGCATAAAGTAAATTTTGATCAAATGATCAAACATGTATCTTTTTCTTGATGCTAAGACAATGTGGGTGTTGAGGCATTTTTCCATCTATGTGAATTTCTACACTATACCACGCCGGGAATTGCCCAAACGTGTTATTCATTGGTTATGCATTTTCTATAAACTCATTATGTAGACAGCTTTCCCATAAAGTTCCACATAAACCTGGCCTGCAGCATGTACATTCGTAATGCCAGTATGATTTGCAGTGAGTCTAAATAGGTTTGACAGAAGTGTTACAGCTGAGGACTGACTTCAATAATGTGGACTTTCTGCCAAAATGCCATTATGCTGACAAAAACCAAGAGGAGCACAGAATACCAAGGTACTTTGAGCATAACGCGGCCCGAGGTAGAAGTTAATGAATCACACCAACATGGCCTCACGAGTTCACATGAATTCACACGAGCCAACCCAAAATGAAAAGTAATGAACGGTTAAGAGCAGAGTGAAGGGTGAAGTAAGTGGTAAGTGACCATAGAGTTAATTATTTTCTATTAATTTTGCTTGGGATCAGTTTGATTTTGTTTGCGCAAGCAATAAATGAGCTGTATATTAGTGGGTACGTTTTTCAGACTTTGCCATATACTTTCTTACCGCCTTCTTCTACTATATTTGTGACTTAATTATAACCTGTTCTGTACTACCCCCTCTCTCTCTTTCTCTCTCTCAATGAAGAACATTTTGGTTTTTCACTTCCCTGTTATTCTTTAATGCAGAGCTTAAACTGTACAGCCTTCCAGGATTCGTCAAAATCCACACAAAAAGACTTGAGTTCAACCCAAAATGTTTTGACAATAAACAAAGGAGACTTGTTTTTTTTCTATTATTTCTTCTGTCTTGCATGGAAAACAAGTTAACAGTGGTGTACACACATTTCTGATTTCTATATAGCTCACACAGACAACACGCTGTGTACAGTCCTCGGTATATTCTCTAGCCAGGGTGTCAAGAATGTATGCATTAAAAAAAAAATACTTTTTCATGCACTTCCTAGATGTGAGTGCATCATTATTAAAATAAAAACTTTCCTGAAAAATGTATATGATACAGTCATAATAATGAAATGTTATCAAAGAGTAAATTAATTTGAATAAAATATTATTAGATGGTTATTGTTGGCAACTACACATAACAGTTATTTAGCTTGAGAAAAACAATCATGTTTAAAGACTCAAAACTCCTTTGAAAGCATTGTAACAGTTTTTTTTTTTTTTTTTTTTTTTTTGCTCTGAGCTGAAGATATTTAGATTTGAGATCAAAAATGAATATGAGATGATTGATTGGGTTGTTTATTTTGGGGGGTTCAACTGTCAATCTCCTCTTCAGGAGGTGAAATGTATGTTCAGTTTTGTTAAGTTCTGGTGATTGACTTGGCCACTGATCTAAAACTTTCCACTTTTCCCCCTGATGAAGTCATTTGTTGTCTTGGCAGTATGTTCTGAATCATTGTACGACCACTTGATAGGATTCCTTTGAATTAGATTGGATGCTTTTTTTTTATATACATTGGCAGATAGAATGTTTCTATAATCTTTTGAATTCATTCAACTGCAACCATCATGGGTTCCATCATCAATAAAGAGCAGTGAGCCCATTCCAGAAGCTACCTCCACTACCTTCACTGTGCTTGACCTATGCACTTGCATGCAAGTAATCATTTTTAACTGTTAGAGGTTAATCTTCTTCCAATTATTTACTACTTTAGATCCTCCAAAATATTGCTGGTGAAGGTGAACGCTTGTGGATTGGCCCTAAATGATTTTCCAAATAAGTATCAGGATTGGCTATGATTGATTTTCTCAGCTTCTACACAACTTGAAAATGGATGGGATCATGTTCTACATTGTTGTACATTTAGATGTTAAAATCAGGGAACTGATACAAAAAAAAACTGATCTATTACCTCATATTCAGGATCTTAAATCCAAATGTCTTTGTCATATAGCAGAAATAAAACTAAATAAACAAACAAATAAATACATAAATAAATAAATATATTTCTGGTTCAGGAATTTAATAAAGTTCTGCCAAGTGTTTCTTCCAAAAAATTAATATATCTAAAGCATATTCACTTTCACTTTATATATACATGTAAATAGTTAAAGCACCAAACATGTACAAGTACAGATTGTGGCATTGTGTAACATATCTTGTGCATGTATATACTGTAGGTGTAGAAACAGCCAATTGTGGATGAAATGTATAAAGAACATCAGGAGATCATTCATCATCCTGCATTTGTCACATCTGTTGAGAGTTCAGATTTATGTTATGCAGTTGGTGCTAATTAACTGCTTTTTGAAATGAGGAAGAATGTTTTTTATTGCTAGAGTTTTCAAAGTGCTGCTTGCTCAATCCCTTAATGCTAAGATTTGAGAAATTTCTGTTTTAACCCATTAAAATATTAGTAAATTAAAATATTCTAAATTTCAAAGATTCTTTACCCCAAGACTTTTTTTTTTTTTACTTTTGTGACCCCCCCCCCCCCCCTCAAATTTTTTTTTTAATCGATGTCATCAGTGAAGTCACCATATATGGTTCCTTACATGCCTTGGGTAATATATTTTTGAAATTGTATATATAAAAATTTCACAATAATAAACATAACGTTACACACAAAATGTGCAAAAATACTATTTCATTTTCAAATACATTTTCAAATGTGTTTTTTTCTTCTTGTGATACTGTACCATATCAGGGATGGCTATGGAAGGGATGGCTATGGAAGTTACAAAATATGGATCCTTACCCTATTAAGTGTTCAATTGAAATACTTACAATATTGTAAGTATTTCAGTTTACTTACAAAAAAAAAACTTTTGTGTAAGTATTATTTACCTGATTGATTAAGGTTCATTAGCTTTTATTGAATTTTATTGAATGTTATTGAATGTTATATATTTTATATACTTTTGCTTTTTTTTTTTTTATCAAAAATTTACCCCGTAAATTGTATAGTCAATCTTATTTAAGAAATGAATGTTTGTATACTGTTGGTTCTATGAGCAGCCATTTTGATTTGATGTCATGTGCTTCACTAAGTGCTAGGAGGACCCTTCACGGCTCTCCAAGTAGGCATGTTGAGTTGAGGGGGATTTTTTTTTTCTACTTTTCGTCAAATGCAGCAACAGTTACAATCAGCGCACTGCCTATGTTTTATAGTCTACACTACAAAATGATGAAGTGTGTGTGTGTGTGTGTGTGTGTGTGTGTGTGTGTGTATGTGCCTGGACCCCCCTGCTGTTGGCAGTAATGACAGTGACATATCGCAGGAAAGCCACCCAGAAGGGTATTGAGCTCAGACTTCAGCCATGCGTTCAGCATGAAGGGAAACCAGTGAGGGGTGAAAGAGTGTGTGTATGTGAGACAGATTAAGGCAGCTGATGAGGTACAGAAAGAGGAAAATAGTAAAGCTGTTAGTGACGGCATAAAACTCCGAGCAAGACTGATGCTTTTATGGAGGTACAAAATAGCGCTCTTTCATCTTGTGCGTTGCTTTCAGGCGAACTTCTCTGTTTCGGCGCTGGCCTGTAAAAATCGTCAACCCCAATCGAGCACAGTCAGAGATCACAATGTGTTTGTGATTAACTCAGTGACCAGAACTGAACGAGATGACAGAGCATCTGCTGAGCTTTCTATTTCAGACATGCTGAATTATTTACAATTATTTTATTTACTCTTCAGAGTAAACACGAGCACGCCAACAGACCTGCTGCAGTTTATTAGATAACCGTAATTTAGAATAGTTTCCACAAAGCTCAGGACCACCTGGTCAGAGGAGGCTGCAGTGTGTGTGTGTGTGTGTGTGTGTGTATCCATGGGGTACACTTTAATAACCACATTTTCTCTGTTCCTCTTAATTAATTTCTACTCAATTCAGTTAAGTTGTATTTCAGTTCAGGTTTCAAATTCATTTTAGTTCAAATGAAATTTCTTTTCTCTGGCAACTTTACTTCTACTTGATTCAGTTTCATTTAATTAACGTACATCAAGTCAACACTACTTTTTCAGTCCTGGTCAATTCGATTCCTTTTTGTTCAAATTAGCTCTCATCAGGTCTTTTGACATAAGTATTGTTTATTTCAGTTTGATTAAAATAAAGTTTCTTCATGATATTTTTTTGTTAGATTTTATTATGTATAATTTTGAATTTGATTATTTGTGTTGAATTCAGTTCTATTTAGTTCTGTTCAATTTGGTTCAGTTTTTAATTCAGCCTCGTTCCAAACATTTATGTTTTTGTTGATTCGATTGTGTTTTTTTTGTTGTTGTTGTTGTTTTGTTCACTTAATTTTTTACTCTAATCGTTTGCATTCAATACAATTCGATTAATTTACTTGTCCTCTTAAGTTCAATTCCTCTATTCAATAAAGTTATGTTGAATTTGATTCAAGTGTATTTCATATAATCAACATGTTTCATTTAATCACACTAATCTCATAAAGTTTTGTTTTAACTCTTTATATGATCCCTTATTGAAACAAATGGAACTTTAAAAAGTAAAAATTTCATGAAAACTTTTCTTAAACATTTCCATTTTTTTTTTCCGATTTTTACTTTTTTTTATGTTAATTGTCATTTTTGGTGATAATTTGATGTTGCAAATCATGGTCAGCGAAGTTACCATACCACGTAAATTTACTTGAATCAATGTGCATTTGATACAATTCCATTAATGTATTTGTCCGCTTAAGTTCTACTTAATTCGGTAACGTTAAATTCGGTTCAGGTGTATTTCATAAAATCAACATGTTTTATTCAGTTAGTTCAAATTCACGTCTAGTGAATTCATTTTTATGTTGTTTAAGTCTCCCTTTTTCTTCAAGGTTTTTCTGTTTATTTTCATTTCATTCAGCTTTGTTACCTTTGATCCAACCTAATTCAGTTGAACTCAGTCTAGTTCAGTTCAATTAAATTGATTAAGTCAGTTGTCCACTTCTATTTAATTCTGCAATATACTAATAATCCAAATATGATATCAAACATATATAAAACAGGAAGAGATCACTACGATAATTACAGTATACTATAATAAGAATCCTGCTATTATAAATTGTAGAAATAATTAATTATAGGTAACTGAAACCCACTGTCTCATAGACATGCACACATAACTCCTTCACCAAGGAAAAGATTTCACTACTTTTTTTCTTTTCTTTTCCTACTGTAATACAGTTTCAGTATCAGAGTCACACGTCTCTGTACATGACACACAGGCCCAGGAGGATTAGAGGTTTCTCTGACTGCTGCTGCTTGTGGTGACATCACATTGCTGGTGTGCTTTCAGGAGTCTATAGTGAAGATCATCATGTTATTGATGAGTGAGAATGACTGAGGATGAGTGAGGATGAGTGAAGATGAGTGTGGATGAGTGTGGATCTGTGGCTGCATGCAACATTTTGAAAAATTAAGCACTAAGACTGAACACAGAGACGCTGATGGTAACACCGCACTACTGACGCAATCCTACACCACTGCTGTAGCAGAGCCTGTCTGATCTGTAACCACAGAGAGAGAGAGAGACAGACGGAAAGATGGAAAGACGAAGACAGAAAGACAGGCTGTTGTAGACATGCTGTGCTTCCTGCTGTTACTCATCGGTGTATCTTTCCTTTGTGGTGTCATTCTTACTTTTTTAAAGTTTATTTATAATTTTCTCTTCCTAGCTGTCCCTCTGTTCTCCCCTTGTTTTTTTTTCTTCTCATTGGCATTGTCCCTCTGTTTCTGTTCTTACCGATTCACTTCAGCTCTGCTATGTTTGATTCAGCAAAGTCAGCTTTATTGGCATAATTTATTGGCATAATAATAAGAATAAGAATAAGAATAATAGTGAAGTGGTTAGCACTGTGGCTTACACCTCCAGGGTCTAGGGTTCGAGGCCCACCTCAGGTCTGTGTGCATGGGGTTTGTGTGCATGTTCTCCCCATGCTTGGTGGGTTTCCTCCTGGCACTCCGGTTTCCTTCCACAGTCCAAAGACATGTGAGGTAGGCTATTTCCAAATTGCCTGTCATTTGTAAGTGGATGTGTGAATAAGTATGTGCTTGTGTGCCCTGTGCTTGTGGCAGTGGGATAGGATCCAGGCTTCCCGCGACCCTGAACAGAATAAGTGATATAGAAAATGAGTGAGAGTGAAAAATGATAATAATAATAACTATATTATACATAATGCAATTACAATATCATATATATTAGAAATATAATAATGAAATTAATAGTGATTTTCCAGATTTCAGGATCTACATATGTTTATCTCGCTCTGTTTTTTTCTTTCTTTCTGTCTGAGTCATGTAAAGTGTAAAGTCATTCAGAGTTTGGAATGTAAAACTTTGGTATTTGTTTAATAGTTGTTTTAAAAGAAAGTGTGTGTGTGTGTGTGTGTGTGTGGTGAACTCACCTGTTGCACCCAGCCAGGTTTCTAAACCTTCTCTCACTCCTCTTCTTTCTATTACACTCTGCCTTATTTTTACTCTTTCTTTCTTTCTTTCTTTTTTTCTTTCTTTCTTCTCCCTCTCTCCCTCTTGCTCTCTCTCTCTCTCTCTCTCTCTCTCTCTCTCTCTCTCTCTCTCTCTGTGCCACCCATGCTGTTCGGTGCTGTTTATGTGTGTTCTCCGGTGGTCCCGGTGCAAGCTATATTTTTTGCCCTCGTCCTTTTTTTGTGCTCCTCCTTTTTTATAGCGAACACAAAATTGTTCCTAATTCCCCGCTGCTGGAGGGGGCTAATTTGTGGCTTTTGGCCGAGTGCACGAGTCTCCTAATTTAAAAAAGCTGCACTCTCTCATTCTCCCTCCTTCCTTCACGTTGCACATTTCAGACTCGACGTGCCTGCTTGGTAAAAGTTAAAAAGCGAAAGAGAGAGAGAGAGAGAGAGAGAGAGAGCGCCGTCAATGGGACATTAGAAACACTCCTTTAAAAACACACTTGAAATGGAGGAATGAATTAGAGAGTAATGATTTAGGTGTAGGCTGATTTAGAGCACGTAGTGTGGACTCTGTGATTTTAACTATGTTTTACCCTGTTTTTAAATCTTTATGTGAGCACCCAAACAAGGAAGTTTAGGTTAGGACAAACAAAACGAGTATATTGTAGGTTGTTTGTGCGTCTTGTCTCTTTTTGTCCTGACCACATGATAGCTATGAAGGCCTGCACTGCTTATTAGTGATTTGTTTTCTTAGAACGAACCATAAAACATCTACAATGTCGTCATGCTGCAGTTTGCTCTGTACATTAGTCAGGCCGACCTCGTGAACTGTTTTGCATTTTCCAGCAAAGTGGATCAGTTCTGTGTGTAATATATGATATGCATTTTATGCATTACTGTACCTTGTTGCTACTTTTTGATCACTTGTATTTTCCGCTATGTCTACCGTTAGTGGAAATGACACACACGTGCAGAAAGATCAAACGTCTCTATTTGAAAGCTTGAAGCGCTTTCTATTTCAGCACAGAAGTGTTGAGCTTAACACCGAGTGCGGCTTAAAACTTTCGAGATATCGAGATATTGTATAGGATACGCGTCTTGGATGGTACTTTAGTGTGGAATGCTGGAGTGTTTAAGTATAGATGAAGGCTAACATTAATCTAGGTTAGCTCTTCAGCACAATTTCAAAACATCTACACAAACAAAAATGAGGTAGAAACCTACAATAATGCATTTCCAGGTTTTAGATTTTGGATATCATGTAGGCTACAATCTTATTAGTTTGGGCGGGAAAACCTTCCCGTTGCCTGATGTGGAAACCACTGTGTTTTTGCACACTTCTTCATGTTCTCCAAAAGCAGCTGCTTGTTGTTCAGGCTAATGAGTGAATGGTGTTGGGTTTGGTGCTGGATGATGAGAGTCTTGATGATCTTCCATGACGAGATGATCAGAATCTTCCACACTGCTGAAGCCCGGTATGTGAGGGTGCGGAGAAAGACTCGAGGGACAGGCGGAACTTTAGCTGAACTTGGCTCGTGTTTTTCTTTTCAGACATGACTTTTAAAACTCACTAAATAGATTCTAATGTGTTTCACTTGTGGCTTTCACCTAGTTCAAACTCATGTTCTCTGCGTGTGTGTTGTGTAATCTGCTAGCTCGGCCACTACTCAATTTCTATAGATATGGGAGTCACTGAGACAAAAAGACAAATGGGCTGCAACAACACAGAGGTCAGAATCATCATGAGTTACATGCTGGTCCAACCTGCCTTCTTTTCATTCACAGCTGATGCTCAACCACACCCCTTCTACCACTTACTGTAAATTAAGTCATTTGAATTTAATGATATGGTATGAGGCTTAGTGGTTGGCACTGTCGCCTGGCACTTACGCTTCCTGGGTCCGGTTTCGATTACCGGCTGCTCGGGTCTGTGTGCATTGAGTTTGCATGTTCTCCCTGTGCTTGGTGCTCTGGTTTCCTTCCACAGTTCAAAGACATACAGATTGGCGTTCCCAAGTTGCCTGCAGCATTACTGAAACATTTTCACTTTGTAAACTAAAAAGCCCAATATGTGGCAATTTTTTTTTTTATTAGAAAAATATCAAATATATATCAAAAATATACCAAATCATTCACTCATCATCTACACCACTTTATCCTGAGTACAGGGTCACAGGGCCACCTATCCCAGTACACAGGGGCACCGCTAGCAATTTTGGGCCCTATGACAAAATATGCATTTGGACCCCCTACCACACCTAAAACATACATGCCAACCTAGCTATTCAAAGTTTTAGTCTGTAATATAATAGTACTGACCTATTACTTTTGTCTCATTATTAGTGAAATAGTTATTTGCTATCTTACACGGTAGTAGTACTTAAAGTCCGCTAGCAAAGTTAGCCAATAAGATGATGCTGGCATATTTGCTACAAATTCAAGATCTATATCTTGACAAAATTTACATATTTAATTTTCATTGGTGAAAGTCGTAACTAGGGCTGTAGCTATCGAATATTTTAGTAATCGAGTATTCTACCAAAAATGTAATCGATTAATCGAGTAATCGGATAAAATGTACTTTTGCTTAATTAAATAGCAATGTAAAATATACTGCTCAAAAAAATAAAGGGAACACTTAGTCAAACTGGGACTAAGTGGTCCCTTTATTTTTTTGAGCAGTATATATAAGAGAAAGATTAATTGGTTTTCTTTTTAGAAAACCTTTATTTTTTAAATGCATACAGCATTTTATCAAAAAATAAACATCGTCATTATTCACAATATAAGGAATAGCTTAAAGTTGACTGAGATGAATTAAGTGCATTACAGTGCCATATATTCTTATTTCAAAGCCTTTTCTCAGATGCAAAAACAAAAAAACAAAAAAAAGGTATTTCACATTACTTTAAGTATCAAAAAAACTAAGGCTCACATTAAAATAAATATTATACAAAAACACTAACTTAACTTTCAGAACTAAAAGTTTCAAAATCTACAGCTCAGGCGTAACGTAAGCCTTGACTGAATTCTTACTGGATGCTTTGTGATGACATTTAGGATGCAAAAATCCATGGACAGGAACAAGAGTCCGTACATTGTGTTTTAAGTCAATATATTCATCAGAATATAAATGTCTCTCTCTTGGACGTGTGTGTGCACACTAGTCTTTAAAGGAGCGTGTGATTGCAATGAAGAGAGGTAAGCATGTTAACGTGCTCCGAACTGAGGTTTGTCCTGCGCTTTAAAGCAATGTTTCCTGCTGCTGAAAACATTTTTCATTGATAATTTTCATTTTCATTTTGCAGCCCGCAACAGAACGCGCCCTCAAATGACACCGCTAACTGTTTGCGTCTCCTTCCACGTCGTGCGTGACGTAAGTGCTTCTTCTTCGTCGGTGTTACTGGCGGCTTGCATCCGGAAGCGCGCTGCGTCACGTCAAACAAGTAATTGCGCAAAAACATAACGCAAGCTTTTAAAATTAATAAAAAATTCAAAGAAGCTTCGAGGCAGAAGATTTTGTTTGTCGTTTCTGATGACCGGACTTATGCTTCTTTGTTGAACTCGATGACACATCTGCGTTTACAGGTCAACACCTGTACTCAGCAGCGACACTCTGCGCTAGGTAGGATGGGCTGAACCACACAGTGAATCAGAGAAGGGTGTGATTTGACTGGAGATGCAGAAATAAGCCGTAATCTTTTTTCATTTGTAACTCTTTTGTAGATACATTTCTAATTTCCTTTAATTTACAGGTAGTAGTGTTATTACTAATAAAGCAGATCTCTGGGGGCCCCTAAAGGGCGTGGGCCCTTAGAATCGTCCAAACTCCACCACCCCCCCCCCCCCTCGCGGGACAGCCCTGCCAGTACATATATAACATATGTTGTGTATGTTCATATACATTTAGTGACACCCGAAAAACTTCAACTAACTAATGAAATTAATCTGTATTCTGAAAGTAATTTCATTACTGTGTGAAAACCAACACATATGATGACATTAATAAATCGTCTTGAAATGCATTTCAGCCCCTGCAGCATGTCAGCTACCACAGACCCACGCAAACACTTCCTCCCGTTAGAGGGCGCCATTATTTTTGTTGGAATTAAACGGCTATTCTTGGTCATCTTGAATTACGGACATTTTTGGATAGTTTTTCCTCTCAAATCGTTAAAATGAAATAACTGAAAAAACATTTTTTTCACAGGAATTCACATTTCCTGTGTTTGATTTAGATTGTAATTAGTGTGCAATTGTATTCCTCCCCGGCATTTCCAAATTGATAAATGACTCTTTGCATGGTTTGCGGTGAGTGTGTGGCTAGGTATGCTTGCTGTTTGCATAATGCTAATTTGGAAGCTACAAGAATAGAACATTACTTATTTGTCTCACAATTATGTAAAAACAAAGACACTAAAAAAACAACCTAAACTATTGGAATGTTTGCCTGAACAATCCCTTTGTGTGTGTGTGTGTGTGTGTGTGTGTGTGTGTGTGTGTGTGTGTGTGTGTGTGTGTGTGTGTGTGTGAAAAACAGGTATGAAGGCATATACAGTACATCACTGTAAGTTCTGTTTTCAGTTGCACAGTATGTGTGTGTGTCAGCTGTGGGGAGCCGAGCCATAAATCCAGCATGCACCGCCTGGCGTGTGTGTGTGTTCATTACTGCACATAAAACCTCAACCATGACAGGTGCTGAAGACCCAAAACAGAGAAGAGAGAGAGGAAGGGAATGTTAGAGTGAGGGCTAAAACATAAAAGCGTGTGTGTGTGAGGGGAGGGGGTGGTAGAAATGGGAGTCAGAGTACAGAAAAGTATGTGTCAAGGATGTAAAGGCTGAAGAAACTATTATTGTGTTTGGACTGCTGAGGCCACGGAGGTGAGTTTATTTGAACAGCGGTAAAAAAGCGGAGAGCGGAGTGCCACGTGGCCGTCCTGTTTCTTCCTCCCTAGTAATAAATACATGCTGTTAAGAAGGAAAACAGGCCCAGAAGCTCTAGTGAATTCATGTGCTAAATTATCATTATATACTTTGTATATCACATTGTTCGGTGCTGTAAATAAAAAGTATTTACAAATCACCAGTATGTACTCAAACTTTAAGTAACATATTCGGGGGTATGCGGTCATAGTAAATTAATTAATTCATTAATACTCTGGCCGTAGAATTTATTTGAATTAACTTTTAGACAAAGACAGATAGATTTTTTTTTGTTGTTGACATAATCTCCTTGTTTTTCAATACGTTAATCCTCATAGGACCAAACAGTTTAAAGTGGGATCAGGACTATAGAAGTGTAGACAGTGTGGGCAGAAGTGTGCGGATGCACATCGTCATATAAGTGCACAACGCCCCTTGGATAGCGGTCCTCTGCATTTAATTCAAAGTTTATGCTTCAGCGTCTCACTGTAACGTGCACTGTTGATTGTTGAACCTTTTTCCTGATAATCTTCCAACACTGGCCCTTGAGAATCCCAGAAAACAATAAGCATTAATTTTCCTGCTGATAGTGGACTTTTGAACCTTTGCTTGGTCGGTGATTGAGGATGTTTCTGTTAAATACTCCACCGTTTAATCTCAGGCCCGTAGTAATGAATCCATGTCTTGTCACCAGTAATGATTCTCTTTATGAAACCTTCACCTTCCTTAGTGTATCGGTCCAAATTTTTTTGGTTTGCAGATTTTTCCATACTGCTCACAAAAACGAAAAATCACTGCACAACGCTTTCCTTTCTGCAAAAATGAATGAGTGCATGAGTGGCGCATCTTTTTTTGGCCACACTGGAGTTACAAATGAACTGATGTAACACGTTTTGCACAGCAGTGACCGGCGAGACAGTAGCCTTAAACGTTGATAGGACAGTGCGGTCAGCGGGCGTTTTAATATAACCGGAGTGCAGATCATTTTTGACTTACCCTTAAAATATGGTGTGATGTTTGGTGCCATGAAGCAGAGTTACTGATTCCACCATGAAATTGAATTTTAGCTCTCGTAACTCAGCAATTTGCCACTCTTTTACAATTTTCTATTTACTAATGATGACCATAGGGGAGTGGTGGCTCAGGCGGCTAAGGCTCTGTGTTGTTGGCTTTGGGCTCTAAGCATCCGGGTGTAAACTCCGCTCTCGGTGGGTTGCCAGACCCCGTACTTCCCAACCACTGCATGCATTGCCTGTCCCAAGCCCGGATAAAATAGGAGTGTTGTGTCAAGGAGGGCATCTGGCGTAAAACCTGTCCCAAAGCTGTGTGAGGATCGGGTGGTCTGCTGTGGAGACCCCTTGATGGGAGAAAGTTTATTTAATAATGAACATGCTGTACATTTTGTTTATAATCATGTGAAAAATGACCATAAGACCAGTTAGTTCTATGGGTTATACAGTACCACCTACGGTACTGTGCAAAGGTTTTGAGCCCGGGCTGATTTCTTCACATTTGGCTTCCAAACAGCCAGATTTTCTTGTACTTTTTTAATGCACAAAGTCTTGAGTAATTGTTCTCCAGGCTTCCCAGAGGACTTTTTTGGCCTCTACCTGAGCAGTTTCAAAGGAATGTTTTGGACTGTTTAGCCACACAGTGACCTACGAATTATTCAAATGTTGAAAAAATAAATACAATCTAACTTAAGGCTTGAACCAGTGAGAAACAGGTGCAGATGATGACAGATGATCAGGCCGGTGATTAGTATACTGTGATGCTGAATGCTGAGTGGTTGGAACAGACGAGAGGGGAAATTGTATCTTTAGACACTTTGCAGCCTGTCATAGTAAAACGTTCGTTCCTGTTTCTTGAATATAATCTACATCATTCATACAACTTAATTTAATTTAATATGAAGAAATGAGGGGCGGCTCATGACTTTTAAACAATCAGTCCTTTGCCAGCGTCTCTTTTATCCTCATCATGAAGTTAATAAGACGAAACAAAAAATCTTGAGGACTTTCCTGTCATTAGAAACCTATAAACCTTTCCCTGAAACGGGGTAAAATGTTTGGTGTATTTCTTTCATTTTCATAAAATCTGAAATTCCCAGTGATGGTAAAAAGTGTTATTTTATTCTGAACCTTTCATATAAAGCAATTTATTAACAGGAGGTTTAACAGCTTATTAGCTTTTGTGCATCACAGGACAGCATGTTGAGTTGTTACATCTTTAATTTGCAGTGTTTTACCTGATTAGGAAGGATGTGATTAGAAAGTTTAATCTACACTTTTATCTACCTAACTACATAACTGTATATTATATTATTTGAATCTTGTCATCACTAAACTTTGTTATGCAAAAAACAAAACAAATTGCTATACAGTATTAGACTGTAGCATAAACAAAGTTTGATCCCTTTTTGTTCATTTTGAGACTATATTCTTATCATAATTATCCTGTTGCACTAAAAATCTATAGACACAATCCATGCCAGAATAATTATCACATAGATACTGGGTTTAAATACGAATAGGATTCAAATCTAACAGGAACTTTTGATTGCACATAATCACAGAATACAGTTATGAGAGTAAAGGCTACCTTTATTTCTCTATATAATCGCCTTGCTACACTAATGCACTGTTTCACTAGTACTCGCATACTATCAAGGTAGAACTCCCGAGAACTCCTTTAATGTCCCAAACATTCGGAAATGGCTTGGAGCAAGGTCAGGACTGTACAGGGTGTGTGGCAATAACTCCCACTGATCGTATGTTTAGTTCTCACTGACAGATGCATCTTTTCTCCAAGTTGGCAACATGTTATCCGTCGATCTTCCAGGATCAGGCGTTCCACCCTCTGAATGTTCGCAGAAATGGCTGCAGTGGGCTCGGCGCCACTTCAGCCGGGTTCGTCACTCATCTACGAACGGCCTTCTCCAAAACGTTTGCACGAAATTTTACTGCAGCTAATAGTTTAATCACCGTACTGTGCTTGAAGTCTTCTGTCGACCTCAATTGTTTTTATGAGAAATTTCATCAGAAGTCCCAGTTTGAGTTGAACGCCCCTTATAAAAACAAATGTCTTCAAAACAAGTCTTGAATGACCCGATCTAGCAACACCCCCCCCCCCCCCCCCCCCCCCAGCCCCACCAGTGCGGAGGTCAGCGTTGCTCCTTTGTTAGAGTGTATACTCTACTACAATCTTGACCCAGGCAGGACTGGATGCTCATTTCTGCTTACTCCCTTGCTTCCTCGTTCCTTCTGTCCCGTGGGCTTTGCACAGATGGACCGGGTGTGAGGTTAAGAGGGTTAGCAAAGGTTTTTTTTTTTTTTTTTTTTTTTTTCAACTGAAGGTCATGTTCACAATCCCACACACAACGGAAGACTGGACCACCCTGGCAGAATTTCACTTGCACAAACACACACACACACACATTCACACTTGCTGATACATTATGTCAAACTCACTACCATTGTACACGAGCCATTTTGTGGCATGTACATCATCCTGCCCTGTACATCATCACTGCAGCAAATCTTATTACAGTATCTCGGAGGTTTAAGGTTCTGTGCAAGAGCGGCATGATTTACATGGATCGTATGATGTCTAGCTTAAGAATAAAACTGACGAACTTGGTTCTCCGTCATGTGATTTTGTTTGTGTTTTGACCTTTGTCCTGTGACTGGCTGTTTAATCCACTGTGTTCACTTGTTTCGTGTTCAGCTCTTAATTAGTTTGCTTTTCCTTCATTTCCTATTGTTTTAAGTTCCCTTTTTGAAGTCTTGCCCATTGTATCCTGCAGTTTTGCATGTTATGTTTTCCTGATTATTGTATCTAGTTTTCCAGCTCATGTCTGTCTTATCATTTTCATTTAGAATTTCCCTTCTTTGATGTCGTCCACTTTTGTATTGAGCACAGCTATGAGGACATTTCTTAGATTTTCCAAAATAAACATCATTCTGAGTTTACAGACTTGCATCCTTCCTCCAACAGTATATTGCAAGGCTGTTAATATATCACGCCTTGCTTGCGACATGTCTTTTTATTTTTTAAGCTCATACACAGGGAAATCTCCATTGTTGATTTAACACCAACTGGGCCTGTATAAACACTGTATGGTGTTAATTTAACATGCTGTGTTTGCATGCTAAAACATATTCACGTTCGTGTGGATCTGCTTTCCTAATAACGCTCGAGTTTCTACTCTCAAAAAGAGTGACATGACATTTCTGAACCCAGCCATCTGGTGCAAATTCTCGTTTTTTTCTTCCACATTATGTCATATAGCACCTTCTATAGAATTACTACATTAAAAACGTATAATGCGCGTGTATCCCGACCACGTTTCCTTTCCTTCCGTTCTTGCCTCTCGTCCTGAAACAATAATATTTCACTTCTCATTGAAAAATGGATTTAAGCGTATCAGTACTTTATGCTTTCGCTGACTGAATAAAAGGCACACAAACACTGTGTCATGTAAATGATCCAAGGGAAAAAGATTCCCAGCATGGCGTATGAGTTCAATATGGGCCTCGGGCTGCTTAATCCTGCTCTGGTGTGTCAGAAACTCAGCGGAGTTTGAACTAAGTGGCCCGCTGTCAGCATGCAAACAAAGCTGGGATTCACTTAATAAAGTGGAAACACAATAACACAATAACACAATAAGAATGCGGGGGGAAATGTATAAGTGCAGATGTGCAGGAAAGCCTGAATTCCTTTTGCAAAGCAAAAACATGACCCTGTTTAAATAGACAGAGTGCTGAAGTCAGACCATCTGGTCGGCAGACTCGGGATCGCTGAAATTGGACCTTTCCTATTTCGGAGCGGCAAATAAGACGGAGGACGTATCGTTTCTCTTTAAAGCTCCTGTCTCTTAAAAACAAATCTGGATTTTCACAGGCACTTGAGTTTTGACGTAAATAAGGATCAGACTAACCGCCGTTTGTGTCAGTTTGCATCTGACAAACACCGGATTCATCAAACACACCGTAATCATGGCGAAGTTGGATTTTTGTATTAGCAGGCAGATCTGAATCTGTTATTAATTTCTTAGCGATAAAAAAGACAGTGCATGAATACGTCATTGCCATAGAAACACAACATTTCATTGGTTTCAGATGCGATAATTGGTCGACCATGGGATCTAATCACCGGCGTCTACCGAGCGGAATATGAAACAGGCCTTTTGTTCAGCTGCCCAATGTTTTATTAAAAACACTAGCATTTGAGACTAAATCAGTCAATTATTGAATTTTATTTTGCTGGCATCTTGTGAATTTCTCTTTGTTCTTAGGAAAAGTTTCATGCCTTAAAGTATAGGTGAAAAACTGTTCTGTGTATATAGAGTACAGGGCAAAAGTCTTGAGCCACCAATGATTTCTTCATATTTTTAGTCAGGCCTTTATGATTTTTTTAATGCAGCTTTAAGGTATATTCCAGGCTTCCTGAAGGATGTTTTTGCCTCTCATTTTCAGTCCAGTCCCTGTACCTGAGCAGTTTTTGAGGTATGATTTTTAGCTTGGTAAGCTACACAGCGAGCGATGAAACATTCAATCATAAAAAATGAAGAAAAAAAATCTATTTTAAGGCATGAACCAGTGATAAACAGGTGCAGATGATCAGACTGGTGATTAGTTTACTGGTGATGCTGAATACTGAATGGTTGGAACAGATAAGAGGGGAAATGTGGTTGCTGCTGAGGTTGTTACATAAACAACCAATTATTTAAATTGTATCTTTAGGCACTTTAAAATATAAAATATTTATACCTGTTTCTTAAATTTAATGCATGTCATTTAATTTTATTTAATATAAAGAAATGATGAAGCATGGATCAAGATTTTTGCATAGTACTGTATGTTAGTTATGAGCTTTATTCAGCTTTTTTTTTTTTTTTTTTTTTTTTGGGGGGGGGGTGAA
>JAAGKR010004418.1:50970-61481 GCA_011419295.1 Clarias macrocephalus | reverse complement strand
TTTGGAGTCAGTGTCATAATATATAAATTGCTCGATATGCAATTGAATTCTCTAGTGTCATCAAAGAACAGTCTTTTTTGTGTTTTGTGAATAGATGACAGTGTATGGTGCTTTCCTTCATCAAGGGTCCTTCTGCAGAAATGCTTTCAATCTCTTGGACCTCCTCGTTGTCAGCGTGTCTCTCACTTCCTTTTTCCTGAAGTAAGTGTGACACGCTGATTTTCCACATCTACACTGATTAACTTATGGATTTACATTCATCCGTCTATTAACCAACTCATCTGTTTTATCCATTAACAAATGTCCAATCAGCTTGCATTCTGACTCTTGGAACTTCTTTTTTGTTACTTCAGCTCGAGTGCCATCTCTGTGGTAAAGATTTTAAGAGTACTGCGAGTGCTCAGACCTCTCCGAGCTATCAACCGAGCAAAGGGACTCAAGGTACACAGATTCAAGGATTTATATGAACCTCTATAAATTATCTACACATTGCTCGATTCCAGTGTTATGAATGTGACATTTGGACTCATATTGATAAACAAAAAACCTTGAGCATGGACAAGTTTAGCTTCCATGAATTCATTTGCATAAAATTTATGTAATCTTTTCAGCTAAGGACAAACCCTCCCACACTGCTACAGCCTTTTTAACCTTTTTCTTCACAAGAGCCGTTGTTGCAGTACAATTACTAAAAAACAGTCACTACACTTGGACACACACATACAAAAAACCTTCGCTTGCGTACTGTTTACTGTAACATTGTGACCACGTGTGTATACGCGCTTTTGTGTGTGTGTGTGTGTCCAAGTGTAGTGACGGTTCTGTAGTTGACTATCGATGTTGACTATCGTGTGACGCACACGCGCTGAAACTGAGCATGGGAGATGATTACCCACATTCTCACAGCGCAAGAAATAGAAAAACCGTTAGCTCAGATGTGATCACGTGACGCTCGGCATACAAAACTTATGCGTACTGCAGTACTCGTATATCAATTTATTTTAAAAATTCGCTCATAACACGCAGGTTACTCGCAGTCCAAGGTTCCACTGTAATCATTTACATCGTGAAAATATCGTAGCACCAGTGTTATACATGTGACATCAAACACACAAACCTTTATGAGAAAGTTTTTTTCGACAAAGTCTGTGAATGTTAAAGGCAACTGCAGAATGCATTAGAATTGGATCATGAAAAGAGACGTGACTGAAAAATGAAGTGTAGATTTCAAAATTTTTAATTTTTTATTTAGAATAAACTACCGTTATATACAGTGACCTCATTCTGATTTTGATGCTCAGCAGTAAACTTTCCTAAGAAGCTTCCTAATACAATGTGTCCAAGTCAAACTGGACTTGGTTGTTTAGAATAACAGAACACAGGTATGAGACTTAAAAACTACCTTTTTATCTCTATATAATCCCCTGCTACACTAATGCACTTATCTCAGTGAGTGTTTCACTAGTGCTTGGACTCCATCAAGGTAGAAAGTTTTCTTAGTAAACTGGAGCCATGATCAGACTGCCTCCTTTACATCTGAAACTCAGGAACTCCTTCAATGGCCTATACATGTGGAAATGGCGTGGAGCGAGGTCAGGACTGTACAGTACAGGGGATGTTGCAATATCTCCCAGCCGAGTTCCTGTATTGTGCTTGAAGGTTTCATGAGAAATTTCATCACAAGTCCCTGATTGACTTGGACACTAAGCATCAGTATGCTTTGAACTGTGCCTACTTTCCCTCCTTGGTAATGTTGACCTTTGCATGGAATTGCCCCATTTCACTATGTTCAGGTTTGTTACAATAAAGATTTCTCCGCATGATTTCTGATTGTGACGTCTGTGTGTCTGTTTGTGTCTCCAGAGTGTAATCCAGTGTGTGTTTGTGGCCATCCGCACCATTGGCAACATCCTTATAGTCACCACTCTCCTTCAGTTCATGTTTGCGTGCATTGGAGTGCAGCTCTTCAAGGTAACATTACACATGCATAAGAACACTTCCACTAAGCTTTTAATGCACGTTTGGGCCTCATATGGCTGCTGTTTGCTTTTGCAGGGACGGTTTTATAGATGCACAGATGAGGCCAAACACACACCAGAGGAATGCAAGTGCGCAGCTGTGTTCCTTTTATTTCACATGTTTTAGTCTCATAGTGCACCTCAGTAACAAGTTCACTGATGAATATTTGTACATCTTATCCAGAGGGACATTCGTGGTGTATAAGGATGGAGATATGAATCATCCGATGGTGAAGGAGAGGTTTTGGGTGAACAGTGATTTTAACTTCGATAACGTGCTGATGGGCATGTTGACCCTTTTCACTGTCTCTACATTTGAAGGCTGGCCACAGTGAGTTCATATAACATTTATTAATAATACATACTCAACCTTCTAACCTTTTGATTAATAATAAAAAAGGAAAGTGAGACAGCAACACATAGGATGGCAAAACTATACTATTTCTTTCACATTAAAAATATAATTGGTCATACACATTACTGATTTATTAATAATGCTTTTCAGTGCTTAAGAATAAATGAACAATAATAATAAGTAGTTTCATACATCTTGAGCCACCAACCCTTTTTTCATATTAAATTAAATGTAAATATGTAGTTATAAGAAATATGTATATAAAGATACAATTTCAAAATTAGCTGTTTATGTAAGAACCTCAGCAGCAACCTCATTTCCTCTCTCATCTGTTCCAACCACTCAGCAACCACAAGTCTGGCTCTTTGCAAGAAAAATAAAATATGAAAATGTGAGAGATTTTTGCATAGCACTGTATGAGATAGAGTTTCATAACTAAATATTGCAATGCATAGTGGATGATTATGATTATACTGTATATACAGTATATACTGTATATTTTTTTCAGTTTGATTACATGAACAGGGCTTTAACAAAATTATTTATTGATTTATTTATCCTAATCACAAAAGGAGCCCAAACATGGTGTAAATCACATGAATTTATATTTTGATGAACACTTTATGGCCATAAGTTTGTGGACACTGGACCATTAAACTCTCAACCTGTGATTATATATATAGATATATTTTCTTTATAATTTAATATTAATAATAAATAATATTAATAATAAATTCACAACCACATTAATAATACATTTACACAATACTTATAATTTACAAGGTATTTTCTTAACATTATATATAACAATATTTCACAATCTTTTAAATGCATATTGTATCTGCTACATACTGTATGCCTGATTTATAATACCTGCTGCACCTCCTCCTACATGACATCCTTACCTCTATAAATATGACCCTCATAACCTTGACAATAAAGTGATCTAATCTAATCTAATCTAATCTAATCTAATAATATATTTCATCAACTGACAGACACCTGATGCAGTAGTTATTTATAATCATTAATATTGTAAATTCCAGGGTTTTATATAAAGCCATTGATGCCAATGCTGAGAACAGAGGCCCCATCTATAACTGCCGTGTGGAGATCTCAATCTTTTTCGTCATCTACATCATCATCATTGCCTTCTTCATGATGAACATCTTCGTTGGCTTCGTCATCATCACGTTCCGTGAGCAAGGAGAGGTCGAGTTTCAAAACTGCGAATTGAACAAAAATCAGGTCAGTGTGAATAAAAATTAATTTTCAAAAGTCCTCACCATTAAATAGTAGTGAAACACTAATTCTGAACCGTATAGTTTGACCACAAATGTTCTCTGGTTATACGCCTGTAGCGTTTTCAGTGTACTCGTATAATTTCAGCGCTCAAAGTCTGGCTGAACATTTTTCCTTTCTTCAGAGGCAGTGTGTATATTATTCTCTGAAAGCCCAGCCTATAAAGATCTACATACCTAAAAACCCATCGCAGTTAAAGTTCTGGAAGATCATCAACTCATCGCAGTTCGAGTATATCATGTTTGTACTCATTCTGCTCAATACACTTACACTGGCTGTACAGGTGTGTATCTCTCTCTCTCATACACACACTACTCATGATAGATAACTGATGCCTCATATACACCGCTACGCATTTGTGCTTGTTTCTTCTCACACAGTGAGGTCTAGTTAAAGCTCCATGCAAATCCTTTATATATATATATATTTTTTTTTTTTGTGCCATCAGCACTATGAGCAGTCGAAGCTCTTCAACTTCGTCATGGACATCCTGAACATGATCTTCACCATGCTGTTCACGGTTGAGATGATTATCAAACTGCTCGCTCTGCGTCCATACGTGAGACACGTTTCATACCTCATAACAGTTTAATTGACCTGTTTAATGGTTTAAAGAATTATTTTGAATTAAAAACAAAACAATGTTGAATTTACTGTATATAAACCTTTTCTCACGCTTTCTCTCCGTAGCACTATTTTATAGACGCTTGGAATTCCTTTGATGCCCTGATAGTGGTGGGGAGTTTGGTTGACATCATGATTGCAGAGTTTAGTGTGCGTACTTTTTATTATTAATATCATTCTCATTATTATTATTAACAAAATGGCTTACAAATCACACATATCACCGCAGTTAATTAATTAGTTAAATAATCTAAAAATTATTTATCCCAGAATACTGGAGTTTTTTTTACACAATTGTGTCTTTATGTGTTCTGTTTTGTCTCACACTTTTTCAATCTCTTATTTTTGGAACCTTCTCATGCTCTCTCAGGGTGGTGGAGGTCACGGAGAGGTATGTCAAATGTAGAGTTGCTTTATAATATTTTCTAGATCTCCAACTAGCTAAATTCTAACCTGTGTTATTGTTTTAATCATAAGCAAAGTAATGTATTTAAAAAGAAATATTGGGTTATCATATAACAACATCAAAGGAAAGTACTATGTGTTATATATTATATACTATATTATAAAATATAACATATACTGTATGTAAATTCTGCAAAAAATTGGTTGATAAATACAGCACCGTATCATCCTGAGTTTTTTTTAAAAATTTTTAAAGCATTGTAATTAACACAATACAATCTGGTTTATCCAATTGCCACAGAAATATATGGACTTTTTTTTGCCATAAAACCGTTCTGCTGGTAAGGTTATTTTTCAGGGTAGCAGGGATATCCTGGGGTCAGAGTGAGACTGAGGGTTCCCTCTTTTTTACATCATGGAATTCTCTTTTAAATATTCTAAAAATCGGCTTTCTATTTTTGATTGCAGTTCATTTGTTTCCTTCTCGTAATCAAAACTCTTAATGAACATATCTCAGGAACCACACACAATAATAATAGTAATTATGAACTTGGTATTGAAATGGAGCTTATTGAACCAGCATTCTGAAAATATTATATAACCCAAATCACCCAAAATGTGACTTAATACCGGATTTGATGTGACGGATCACATGTACAGTACTGTGCAAAAGTCCTTATTTTGTTTCAAAAGAGCCAGACTTTCTTAAGCTGGGAACAACCTGGTTTATCTTTAGGTATTTTTTGTTCAAAACATTTGTTCCCATTTCTTTCATTTTTCGTGCCATGGTGGCGTAGTGGTTAGCACTGTCACCTTGCACCTCCAGCGTCGAGGGTTCGATTCTCACCTCGGTTTTGTGTGCTGGAATTTGCATGTACTTTCCGTGCTTGGTGGGTTTCCTCCAGGTACTCTGGTTTCCTCCCTCAGTCCAAACACAGTCCTGCCTGTTTCCTGGGATAATCTCCAGGCCAGTCGTGACCCCGAATACAGGATAAGCAGTACAGAAGATCAATAAATGAATGAATGAATAAATGATGGGTGGCTCAAGATTTTTTGCACAGTACCATTCATTTGTATTTTAAGTGACCTATTCATGACCTATGAAACTCTTTCACAGGGGAAGGGGGATGGGGAAAATTCCAAGGTATCCATCACTTTCTTTCGCCTCTTCCGAGTCATGCGATTGGTCAAGCTGCTTAGCAAAGGGGAGGGCATTCGCACTCTTCTCTGGACTTTTGTCAAATCCTTACAGGTCTGTTCTAAATGTAAATGTTCATATAGTGTTAAAACAGATACAGATACAACTTAACAATATATACGTATACTTATGGATACATATATAATGCCCTGCATGTGTCTTCCACTTTTCCAGAAGGTGTATAAAACTGCAAATTGTTGATGCTGCTAGCAAGACTCAATTTCTTAACCTTATTATTTCCTTAATCTTCCTATGATCTCTTTTTAAACATTTATTCTTTCCTAAGGCTTTGCCGTACGTCGGTCTGCTCATCGCTATGATCTTTTTCATTTATGGTGTAATCGGCATGCAGGTAGACTAATTTTTATCATTTCCTTCATGCCTTCTGCTCCCCGATGTGTTTTCATACCGTGAACGTTTTTTTTTTTTTTTTCATTTTTCGTTACTGCCAGATGTTTGGGAAGATTGCTATAGACGACGAGACAGAGCTCAATCGCAACAACAACTTCCAGACCTTTTTCATGGCAGTGCTTTTGCTCTTCAGGTGTGAGCGCCTTTTATAACTTTGCCGCATTCAAAAAGTTAATTGACTTTCTTGAATTGGTTAAACATTTTATAATTTTTGACTCAAGATGTGCAACAGGGGAGCAATGGCAGGAGATTATGCTCGCAGCACTGCCAGGCCGACGTTGTGACCCTGAATCGGATTATGAGCCAGGGGAAGAGTACAGCTGTGGCAGCAATCTGTCCTACCCATATTTCATCAGCTTCTTCGCTCTCTGTGCTTTCCTGGTAAGAAATGAAATTGATATACAGTAGAGATACAGCCAGGAAGCGTAAGAGCAAGTGACAGATGCCAAACTCCATGATTACATGTTTTTTTTGTTTGTTTGTTTGTTTTTATCTTTACTGTTTCAGATCATTAACTTGTTTATTGCCGTCATCATGGACAACTTTGAGTATCTGACCAGGGACTGGACCGTACTGGGGACGCACCATCTGGATGAGTTTAAGAGAGTGTGGTCAGATTATGATCCTGAAGCAACGTAAGAAAAAACATTTAATCATTTTATCAAATGGATCAAAATATTTTGAGAATAAATACATGCTTTATGTTTAAGATATGGATAAAACAGTTGCATCATTTTGCCACAGGGGAAGAATCAAGCATTTGGAGGTTGTGACAATGTTGCGCCGAATTCAGCCTCCTCTTGGTTTTGGGAAACTCTGTCCTCATCGGGTGGCCTGTAGGGTAAGCAACGTTTCATACTTCATAAAAAAATACTGTACAGTATCATGTAACGTTGAGGACAAAGTGGCTTTTATTGTCGTTTTAACCATACACAGTGGTTTTAGTACGCAAATAAATGAAACAATGTTCCTTTAGGACCACAATGTTACCTGAAAACAGCACACTACTACGTACACTACCGGCTTTGGACACATCTTCTAGTTCAAAGTTTTTTGTGTAGTGATATACAGTTTATTCTGCGCACATTTTATTTTTCAAAACTATGAAATAACACTGGAATTAGTTAATTAAGTAACAACAACAAAAACATCACTCACTCATCGTCTATTCCACTTTTTCCTGTATTCAGGGTCACGGGGGCCTATCCCAGGAGACTTTGGGCACAAGGCAGGGTACACCCTGGACAGGGTGCCAAGCCATCGCAGGGCACACACATGCAGTACAGACCAAAAGTTTGGACACACCTTCTCATTCAAAGAGTTTTCTTTATTGTGTTCTTTAGCCCAAACAAGTCTCTTCTGCTTGTTGCCTGTCCTTAGCAGTGGTTTCCTAGCAGATATTCTACCATGAAGGCCTGATTCACACAGTCTCCTCTTAACAGTTGTTCTAGAGACGTGTCTGCTGCTAGAACTTTGTGTGGCATTGACCTGCTCTCTGATCTGAGCTGCTGTTAACCTGCGATTTCTGAGGCTGGTGACTCGGATGAACTTATCCTCCGCAGCAGAGGTGACTCTCGGTCTTCCTTTCCTGGGGCCGTCCGCATGTGAGCCAGTTTCTTTGTAGCGCTTAATGGTTTATGTGACTGCACTTGGGGACACCTTCAAAGTTTTCCCAATTCTTCAGACTGGCTGACCTTCATTCCTTAAAGTAATGATGGCCACTCGTTTTTCTTTACTTAGCTGCTTTTTTCTTGCCATAATACAAATTCAGACTCTTTGAATGAGAAGGTGTGTCCAAACTTTTGGTCCATACTGTATACTCACACACTACGGGCAAATTGGGGAAGCCAATTAGTCTAATCTAGGCTAGTTTATTGTAAGTATAGTTTATTATCAACCAAAAAAGATCCAGGTTACGAATGGTCAGGAGACTTGAGTTCAGTTCAGTGTGTTTGTGTTACTTCTGTCATTGGGTATTGAGAACTTTGCTGGCTTGCGGGAAGAATCTTTTACACAGTCTGAGAGTGTGGGCCTGAATGCTTCAGTACCTGCGTCCAGATGGCAGGAGGGTGCAGTTTGTGTCTGAGGGGTGTGTGTGGTCATCCGCATGCTGGTAGCTCCGTTAATGAAGCATGTACAGTAGTATCAATGTCTATGATGGATGGGAAAGAGACCCTGATGATCTTCTCAGCTGTCCTCACTATCCACTGAAAGGTCTTGCGGCCTGAGACGATGCATTTCCCAAACTCTGCAGTGATGTAGCTGATTAAAATGCTTTCTATAGTCAAACTGTAGAACGTGGTGCGGAGTGCGGATGGTAGATGAGCTTTTTTGCAGGCTTCTCAGAAAGAAGAAGTGAGACTCCTTAGTTATGGAGCTGGTGTTTAGGGACCAAGCAAGTATATTGCGAAATCTACGGTTTTATTACCAATATAACAGATGTTAGAAAAATGTCCTGATAAGCATTACAGAAGAAGTCCAAGCAAGCAGCTGACACACTCAGTCAGTCGACACTATTTAACTCCCACTGGGGCACACATGGTGTTCTACTTAACTCAACAATCCAATTAAAGACTTTCTGTCTGTCTCTCTCTCTCTGTCTCTATCTTTTTCTCTCCATCTCTTAATTCCTGCAGAGGCTGGTCACTATGAACGTGCCTCTTCATCCCGACGGCACCGTCTCCTTCAACGCCACCCTGTTTGCTCTTGTCCGATCTTCACTCAAGATTAAAACCGAAGGTCTGCATGCACAGCACGGATGATCGCAATTATCAAATACTTACAAATACGAAACCTCATTCAAAAGACATGACTAAAAACAAACGAGGACAAATTAACAGGACCATATTAGCATAGAAATGATGCGCCAACACAAATGAAACACAAACCCAGGAGGACTAAATCAAAGCAGTAAAACATTGCTGTAAAATTTCATTCTTGAATTGTTTTAATCAGGGCCGATTGACAAGGAGAATGAAGAATTGAGAGCCATTATTAAAAAGATCTGGAAGCGCACCAAGCCTAAACTCCTCGATGAGGTTATACCACCCCCTGCAGGTACTCGGCTACCAGTTCCCAGTTCAATATCTTTAGGATATTTCAAAGCCTTTAGATATACAGTACAGTATGTTTAACATGCATTTGTATACAATTTTCTCCAGGAGAGGAGGTGACCGCGGGAAAGTTCTACGCAACCTTCCTGATCCAGGATTACTTCAAGAAGTACCGTAAGAGAAAGGAAAAAGAGAAAAAGAAGAAGGGCAAGGATAAGTCTGCTTCCCTTCAGGTGCACAGTTAGTCTATGTCTGTTGGCTCTTGAGTGCTGTAATACGTCTAGTCCTTACAACGTCATCCTGAGTCTCACTGGCACTTATTCATAGTCACGAATTAAGGTTTTACAGAACTTATGCAGTGATTTCAAGCTGCATATGCCACTAAATGTCAGCCACTAAGTCCACTCTGTTGTTTTCTCAGGCTGGGCTAAGAACCCTGCAGGATTTGGCACCGGAGATGAGGCTGGCTATGGAAATGGAGGAGGGCCAGGAGGAGGTGTTCGAAGGGGACATGATGGAGGAAGAGGAGTTCTTCAGGGTATGGTGCAATTAATACATTTTTTTTTAAATATTGTTTATGTACTTAGTCAGTGATGCTTCATCGATCCAGGCCTCAGGTTAATTTTAAGACCAATATACAGTATGTACATTATTTTACCAAAACTGAAGAATACCTAGATGTCCAAAGATCCTGCTGATAGCAGGTGTGTGCGCACAGTTGGCAGTGTAGACAACAGATGGAAGGAACGAGAAAAGGACTCAAATTAGAATCTAACCATTTTGACCTGAATGTAAAGTCAGTTTGACCTGAATGACATGACATGTACATAAAAAATGACCATGTTTATGTAAATATAAAGCTCAATAAATAAGAATTAAAATACTTCGTTTTTTTTGCTGCCAGATAAAATCATCTGAATAGAATGTTTAATGTTTATGAAATAATTTATAATATTGTCATTATTATCTGGTGTGTATACAGTATATATACAGTACTGAGCAAAATTCTTGAGCTACCCATCTTTTCTTCATATTAAATTACATTAAATTATTAAATTAAAGAAATGGGAACAAATGTTTTACTGTAACAGGCTGCGAAGATCCTAAAGATGAGACAGTCAGATGATCGAGTCAGTGATTAGTCG
>JAAGKR010004418.1:18125-50950 GCA_011419295.1 Clarias macrocephalus | reverse complement strand
AATGTAAAGTCAGTTTGACCTGAATGACATGACATGTACATAAAAAATGACCATGTTTATGTAAATATAAAGCTCAATAAATAAGAATTAAAATACTTTGTTTTTTTTGCTGCCAGATAAAATCATCTGAATAGAATGTTTAATGTTTATGAAATAATTTATAATATTGTCATTATTATCTGGTGTGTATACAGTATATATACAGTACTGAGCAAAATTCTTGAGCTACCCATCTTTTCTTCATATTAAATTACATTAAATTATTAAATTAAAGAAATGGGAACAAATGTTTTACTGTAACAGGCTGCGAAGATCCTAAAGATGAGACAGTCAGATGATCGAGTCAGTGATTAGTCGCTCATTGCTGAATTCTGAGTGCTTGGAACAGATGAGAGGAGAAATGAGGTTGTTACACAAAAATCTTTAAATTGTTTCACCTTTAGGCACTTTGCAGCATGTTACAGTAAAACATTTATTCCTTTAATTTAATATCTATCATTTACTTTAATTTAGTATGAAAATGATGTTTGTGTAAGAACCTCAGCAGCAACCTCATTTCCCCTCTCGTCTGTTCCAAGCGCTCGTCATTCAGCATCACCAGTATACTAATCACTGGCCTGATCATCTGTCATCATCTGCACCTGTTTCTCACTGGGTTCATTCCTTAAGTTTTATATTTTTTATTCATAACTGAACAGAAGAACATAAGAGACCACCCCTTTGAATGATCAATTTCTATCCCCTTCCATTTCTATAGAGTGACAGTGTCTTCAGTGATGCTCATCTAACGCCAACCACGTCCACCCCTGTGGGCACTCCTTTGCCCCTGCAGTTTGAAGAGGTTTGTGTGAGCGTCGAGCCTCCTCCCGGCGACACTCCGGGGCTAGCGGAGGCATTGGAGGACTCTCGACCAGCCTCGGCACTCTCCAATAACGAGGTGGTGCTTGAGCAGCCTCACAGGCTGACTCCTCTGCCCAGAAGGTGGGCCACCAGTCACTCCAAACTCAGCTCACTGTTGGCTCTAAATTTCGGCTCAAGGCAAGCACAGAATCGATGGATCGAAAGGAATAAGGAATGCAGTTGCATTCAGATTAGAGACTAGTGTTGACAATTAGATGCTGCTGAGCTTCATTTTCTTGCGAGAAAAGAAAATTACCCAAAATTTTAATGTTGCTAATAATAATAATAACAAAAACATCCATGCTAAGGAAAATGCCATACTAATTGTTCCTCAGTTATTAGTGACATAAGATTTTGGGTAATGGTAATTTTCTTTAAAGCTGTGATTTTGCCTGAGAGCTACACTATGATATACAGCAATCAAAAGTATACAAAATGAATATTTCATGTGTACTGTATTTCAGGATTAACTAATTACTGTCTCTCAGTAGCATCATCACATTACAGCTTTAAGATATTTTAAAGCAAAACCAGCTGCTCACCTTATTTAAGATAGCTATGCCAGATGACTATTTATTAATCCTGTGATTTAAATCATACACAGAATAACCTGAATAAATGAATAAAATGTATTCATATAAAACTATATGAGGTTTCCACTTAATATGCAAGAGGATGTACACTGCTTTGCTTTGCTGTCGGCACTCGGCAAGGAAATTAATTAAAAAAAAACTCTGCTAGTTTTAATTATTCCGCCCACAATAATATTTAAAGCTTACAGTGTACAGTGTTCATTACGTACAGATTGGAGTGGGAACAAACTACTGTAAATTTCACATTTCATTCTAAGGCATTTTGCTTCTGAGGCTTTGTAAATTATTCCCTATATCTAGCTACCAATTAAATAAACAGCTTAAATCACATGATTTGTCATATATGGATGAGAAAGTTGTACAAGGGGTGTTCGAATCAAACCAGGATTTTTAATTGTGCAGAATAACAGGACACAGTCATGAGAGTTAAAACGAAACTTTATTTCTCTAAATAATCCCCTGCTACACTAATGCACTTATCCCAGTTTCATTAGTGCTTGGATACCATCAAGGTAGAATGTTTTCTCAGAAGCTATAATCGCTCTGCCTGCTTCACATCTAAAACGCTGGCCTCCCAGGAACTTCTTTTATGGCATGGGGAAATGGCTTGGAATGAGGTCAGGACTGTACGGGGATGTGGCAGTAACTCCCAGCCAAGCTCCTGTAATGTTAATTGCGTGTACGGTTACCAGAGAAAGATGCGTCTTCTCCATAAATTGCCGATAAATTATTCATCAATTTAAAGTCTGAAGTGGGCTCTGAGCCACTTCGGCTGAGATCTTCATTCACGGACGTACAGCCCTCTTTTTGCACAATTGATATGTTTTATTGCAGTTAAGAGTCTCATCACCATACTGTGCTTGAGGTGTTCTGTAAATGTTTTACACCTTCATCACAAGTCCCAGTTTCATTTGAACGCTCCTTGTTTTTGAGAGAAATTACAGTAGGTCTCATTCATTTCAAATATTAAACTTTAAGCATCTCAAACCATAAAACATACAAAACTGAGAAGCTGATGGAAATACCCCATTGCTTTTTCACGCTTCATTAAAATGCTGGCTTTAGAGGATATTCCACCAATTCCCTAACTATTATTACTCTTTTTTATGTCTAAAGTGCCCATCTAACATGTCCCTTTTAGGCCACCCAGCTCTCCGATGCCTCTCCGATCTCCTCCAAATGAAAGGATGCAGAGTGCAGAAGGTGAAGGCGTAGGGACAGGAGGAGGAGTAACAAGTGCAGCACAACAAAGTCAGTGCAGCAAGGACGACACTCAGCGCGCCGGGTCACATGACGGGTATGGAGAGCTATCAGTCAAAGACTAATTAATGAACTATTATATAGTATAGGGATAGGGATATAGAAAGAGAATGGAATAAATATACTGAAAGGATAATGAGAGGGGTTATGTATTCAGCCTCTGGATGATGTGCCTCCATTTGAATCATCAAGTAGGAGTGCTGTTTAAAGCTGAGAAAGAGGTTCTTACTGGCATGTAATGAATAGAACCCACTCACATGCGAGATGGAAAAGTTATATACAGAAATAGATTTTTATTCGTCTCTAGGGATTCAGCTTTTTTTTTTTATTTTATAGTTGGCCTTTTAAGAATGAATCAATAGCCTCTTTATGTAATTCTTGCATAGATGTGTGGCTATGTAGGCTGTGAACACATGTGTGCACATGGTGTTTTTAACTGTGCTGAAGTAGTAGGAGAGGCTCTCTTATCAAAAATTACTCACTTTATTAAGAAGCAAGGTTTTCTTCCCTCCACCTCCGTTAGTCGTGTTTAAAATTGGATGCCTAAGGTTTGGTGAAGATGTACTTTCAGGCATGAGATATTTATTTATTTATTTTATAGCATAATGGAAATATATGCATAACCTACTGTATGTCATAAACAGACAGCAGCATCCGGAAGACCCTCCCTCATCAGAGACGGTACCTCCTCCAGTCTCCGTTGGCCATTATACAGATGTAACACCCTTACAGCCAGGTAGCAATAACAACAGAAGTTATAAAGTTGCTACAAATGGCTACAATGGGGACACTTACGCTACTACTAACTACAATGGAAATGGTTACCATTCAAATGTCTACAATGGCTGTGCCTCACCTACAAATGGCTACAACGGTAACGTTTCACCTACAAATGGTTACAATGGAAGCACATACCCACTAAAAGGCTACAATGAAAATGGTTACCACAGCAACGGTTACCATAGCAACGGCTATTCCAGCAATGGTTACAGTGCAAGTGGGTACAGTAGCAATGGCTATGGTGGCAGCAGACACAACGGTAAAGGATACGCAACCAGAAGGCGCTTCCTTCCTCCCACTCCTTCAGGTGAAGACGCTCTTTATTTGTCCATATATTGGATTTTCGTTATAAACTGAGATAATAGTGCATTAACACCCGTACAAATTCTCCTTCCGGACCCTGTTTTCCACTGTTAGGGCACAGGCCAAATTTTACTATCCAGTGTTTGAGGAGACAAGACAGCATTGATGACATTCCTATTCCTGGGACTTATCATCAGAACTCGCCTCCCTGCAGAGCACGAGGGCAGGTAATGTGTCACTTTATTCCATTTCATTGAATGAATTTCATTTCATTTGCTCACGTTATCTGCAGCTATTAAAAACAATTACAATTCTAAATTAAACAATTCTATGTAACCACAAAACGTGTATCCTTGTGCTGAACCGTTTCTCTCTTCTCAATCCCTCTAAGCATGCTTTTGGGTGCACTAAGTTATTGTGTTACATTGTGCTCCTGATTCAACACTGGATAGTAAACCCAAAGCTATTTCAAATCATAGCGTTCATCCTGTATATTGTACCGTACTGTACAATTAACAATAAATTCAAACCTTTTACAGACGCAAAGCAACTACGACTCGCGGCGCAGCAGCATGTCCTCAGCAGCCTCGTGGGCGAACACTCAGATGCAGCCGGGCCGTCTTCTCTATGCTCCCCTCATCCTGGTGGACGAGGCAGGTGGAACGCAGACCATTTGGAGCGACACTAATGGCAGCACCAGCCTGCCAGCTGCAGCCCGTCCTGGGTGGCACACAAATCAGGGTGTCTCTCCGTCCCAGCGGCAGCAGCCATATGCTACTCTGAGGGTGCCGTCACAGCAAGGCTCAGGCTACATGGAGAAAGGAAGTGCTGACAGCCTCGTAGAGTCGGTCAGTACAGCTGCAGTCACAGTCAGCGTAACTAAAATGTCACTATAATTTGTTTTTTACTTCACCGAGCTAACATGAATGAACCATACAATTTTCTGAAAAAGTTCTGATATTGTTATTATTTGCTTAGATTCTAATATCAGAAGGCTTGGGCCTCTACGCCAATGATCCCAAATTTGTAGACTTTACTAAGCGGGAGATTGCTGACGCATGCAACATGACGCTGGACGAGATGGAGACTGCCGCGACCGACTTGCTGAGTCGAGGTGCATCCGAGCAGCCGGTCAGTCGCCTTGAGGAAGATTTGTCAGATGAAATGAATTGTGTCATTTCATACTGAAATCATGTTGATGGTTCTCTATTTGCGAAAAATACTCGTATAAAATGGAGAATAAATGCACATTGGTAAGCTAAATGGAGAGACATACAAAGAAATGTATGATGTTAAAATTAAATTTGCTGACTGTAACTGTATCAAAAAAAATTTATCTGTAACAGCTGACTTGAGATTTTTTAACCAATACGATTTAAAATAAATGATATGCTTATGTTATAAAATGTATCTGGTACACTGGGCCAACACTGGCTATGCTGTCAGTACCCTTACCAAAGACTGTGATATATACAGCTTTTAGTAATGTCAATGCTCCATCAGTACTTACATTTATTCTGCTTATATTATATGGACAAGGATTTCTGTCTATTGTATTAGAAGTTAATGGCCATGAAAGCAGCATTAGCCTTTTATTCTTATTCTAATGAAAACAGAACTATTTAAACATTGCATTCTTTATAAATGTGTCTTTTATTTCACAGAATGAGCTATAGTTTTTATTATTATGCTGATACTCCAGACTTTTATATGCAATAAATAATTTGTCTGTATTTATTTAAAAGGAAAAATGGAACCTTTTTTCCATTTAATGCATGTTGTTTTTCTCCTCTCAATCCAAGGCATTTTTTCTAACCCTTTCCACTTTTTAAACTCTCACTTCTAAACTAGAACTTTTACACAACTTTAATTATTTTTATAAGGGAAACTTTAAAACATACGGAAATAAATGTTTTTTATTCTAATTATCATTTATTTATTTATTTTCGGGGGGGGGGGGAAACATTCCATCCAAAGAAAGGCTTTGTGATTTTTGGATGCATTGTTCTTATATAAAAATATACCATTGTTTTAGATATTGCTCATCTCATGTATTCATTTGATAAAGTTTTTCTGTTTTTGTACGCCATTTTCTTTTTATGTAGGCTTAGTCCAATGCATCTTACACATTTTGTGTTCTACCATCCAGCAAGATACACAAGATGATAACAGAAAAAAAATTATAATTTTACAATGATGATAATCATCTCATGCTCCCTAAACCACTCTTTCACACTTTGAGCCTGATGAATCGTGGCAAGCGGCATTTTGTCTTAGTGGTTAGAACTGTTCAAGGTCATAGCTCCAAGGTCATAGCTCCAAGGTCCGGGTTTGATTCCCGCCTCGGGGTCTGTGTTCATAGAGTTTGCATGTCCTTCAAATACATGCAGATCAGACTAATGCCCGTAATGTGCGAATGAGCCTTTGCGTGCACAGTATGTGTGAGTGAGAGTGAGTGAATCATGGCATCGTCATTTTGGAATATGCCTGAGCCATCAGTGCAGGAAAAATCCATTAATAGAAAAAACCTGATCGTTCAGTATATTCAGGTCGTCAGCTGACTTTATTTTTTAGGCACATAACATGGCTGAGTCTAGACCTGATCATCTGAAGCAACCCCTGATCACAACTCTGCCCGCACACAGGCATGATGGGTGCATGATGTTTTTCCATTGCTCCACAGTCCATTCTATATGCCTCATCGCTGAGTGTTTTTCCTAACACTACACAGCTGTTTAGTCCCAATCCCTTGAGATCTCTTTGCATTGTGTATGTGGAAATGCTTTCACTTTTCTATGAAGCAATGAGTTCTAGTGTTGTTGTTTTTTTTTTGACTCAGGCGTGTATGTGATCTCCTATGATGCTCATTCAAAGTATTCCAACCACAATTCTTCCTTGATGATGATGGTCCACCACTATCCTTCCAGGTTTTAATAATCCTTATCGCTTCTTAAAATTTCAGTTTGTTCCAGCAATCTCTTTATTTGTTTTCTTTGCTTGATGCAGGTTAATTAGTTGACCCTTCCGAAACAGAACAACATATTTCGACACAACCACAGGATGTGTCTCCAGATATGGTTGATTAAGAAAAGAGAAGCTGCCCCCGAGAGACACAGCGGTAAAATGCTCGCCCTATCATCCGCTTTGAATGCAGTTTGAATACCGGATAATGCTGTAGCCACTTGCAGCCGGGACGCCTAGAGAGAGCTGATTGACCGAGCTCTCTCAGAGGGTAGGGATGGGAGGCACTTAGCGCTCAATCACGGCTCTACAGTCAGTCAATCACGGGCGTCTGTGAGCTCACGCGAGTGGAGGGAATGGATGGCGCTGTCCTCTGAGTGTGTTACGCTGCTCGCAGTGGTTCGAAAAGATGCACGTGGCTCAGAGGAAACATGTGATAGTCTACCTGTTTGGTAGTTGTTGGAACCAGATCATATATATGAGAAGCATCAGTTAGGGTTAGATAACTTGTTGTCAGGTGAACTATACTAATCAGTGCAGTACTTATCCAATGAAACCTATTTGCTTGGTTAAATCCGGCATCTGAGTTTCAATTCCCGCCTCTGGTTCTGTCTGCATGGAGTTCGCATGTTCTCCCCGTACTTGGTGGGTTTCCTTCGGGTGCTCCCAGATTAGGTTAATTGCCGTTCCCAAATTGCCCAGTAGTGTGTGAATGCATTTGTGAATGTTGTCGTAAAATGGGAAAAAAATACGATGGGTCACCTCCACGTTCCCTAGTTGGACTACAGAGGATCCTAGATGGATGGATGGATGGATGGATGGATGGAATAACGAGATGGAAAAACCCTACTGAGATGCCATTTCATCTATATGATGCTTTAAATAAAATTTAAAAAAAATAATAATTAAAAAACCAGGTGTACTATGATGAGGCATAACGCGCTGTGTGTGGTGTCGCATCCTCACACATGGACACACTGATCCCTGGCACTGCGCCTGGCCCGGGCTGCACCTCAAATCACATTTCCACGCGTTGTTTACTATGTAGTTCGGTAATATGCGGTTTGGGACGCAGCCCGTGAGTGTGCGCGCGCGCGCGTGTGTGTGTGTGTGTGTGTGTGTGTCTCTGCGTCGGCTGTTCGGCACAGCGCGCATCCCTCCCTCCCTCCCTCCCTCCCTCCGCTGCGCTCCTGATCCGCTTATCCACTGAAGAAGAGGATAAAGATGGATGTAGTCAACCAGGTAGGCTTCCCAATCATCATCTTCATGAATTTACAATCCTGCAAAAGCTTTATTGCAGGCACGGTATTGTATTGTATTGTATAGTGTAGTCCAGTATAATAATGTCGACTGCGCATCAGGGACGTTTTAATGGGAGAAAAGGGAAAGATCTTTACAGTGCACTGATGCTGAAGAGGTGTGCTGGATAGGACTGTCGGGTTTGTCTTTGCAGAGGGAAAAAAATATGTATATATTTATATATTTATATATTTATATATATATATCTTGAACAAGAGATCATCTTTCAGCGAATGCGCATTCGGAACAGGGCTGATGCACACTGCTTTTTACACAATGCATCATTTGTGTTGATGTTTTTCGGCTGCAGATTTGATCTGCCTGGCTACAGGAGGCTGTTGGTGTTGTCAAAAATAGCCCTGGCCGGGACTACAGCCTGCGCAACCTTGACGGTTTGTCTTAAAGACGTTTGCGTTTATATGCTAGAATGGCGCAATGATGCATTCAAATAGCAAAAAAAAAAAAAAAATATATATATATATATATATATATATATATAGAATAGATAGAAATATCATATATATTTTTTAGAAAGAGCTGTGCAAAAAGAGATGCATTCTAAAATGCATTCTGCATACTAAACAGTGTAGTATTCTGACGTAGGCTTTCTAATCTGCATAAAATGTAAATCAAAATAATATGCATAAACAATGTGATTATTATTATTTTTTAAATCTGCCATTCAGTTAAGAGTGCTGAATTCTAAACAGCGCACAATTCCTGTCCAACGTCCTCGCTGCATTGCTGCATTCTCTCACACCAAACTGGCACCTTAAACACTTCAACTCACGCCCGTCTATATGCATCGGGTTTTTTTTTTTTTTTTTTTTTTTTTTTTTTTTTTGCTGCAGACAGCAATTGTTGGCCTTTTGCACTCTCCCACAGGAAAGGTTCACATAAGCAGCTTTGCCTAATCTAACGTCTAATGCTTAGGATGTGCGCGTCCACTCGAATGTCCCGTTGTCCTGTCGCCGGGCCGAAATCCCTGTCTGGTTCCCCAGCTGCACACTGCATGATGACGCTCTAAATCATACCGTTATTATGGTAGGAGGCGTCCTGGGAAATGTGGGATGTAGCCCTGGTTTTAGAGTGAGCAGTAGAGAGGGAAGTGTAGGTGCTCAAAATAAATACAGTCTTAAAAATAAGTCTTTAAAATAAATACAGTAGTTACGTATTAAGTACGTAAGATTTGTATTACGTAATGTCAGAAACGTACATGACTGGAAATGCAGTGTTGGTCCGGATAAAATGTATGTATGTTGTGTATGTATTTTTGTACAGTTGGTCGCCACTGGGCAGTTCACTGTCATCAAACAGCCTTTGGGATTCATTAAGATTCTACAATGGGTGAGTGAATTATTTTAGATAGAAAAATATATATCTGCAGCACATTCAATAAACATGCAATGCTCTTATGAGGTGTATTAATTAAACCTAACAAAACACACACACACACATATATGTATATATATAAAACACTATTTATTACTGTATACATTATATATATATATATATATATACACATTACTCACATTTATGTCTTTCTTACTCAATACCAGAATATATTAGTACAGAATGTGAAATCATTTGAAAATGCCATCTAACTCATCATGAACGACAGGGTGCCACTTCACGTTACATGCCACAGAGCTTTCCGCTTCGGCGCCATCACAAACGTCACTCAAATGCCAGTCAAATAGCACGAATGATTTGAGTGTGCATGACATGGCAATTAATATCCTGTTATGCATAAAATAATAAGTTAGCAATAATGTGCAGCCGTTTGAACATTATGACTGGAATAAACCTCAGGCCAGTGACTGGGAGTCTGAGACTATACAGTACATGCTATACTTGTTTATATTTGTTGGTATGCTAGGAATTTAACACACAATCATTTTTGACATTGATGATTATTGACAGTGAGTTACTCAATGTTGCCACACCCGGGTTGATAATTGTTCTCTAGCGGTACGCCCCAACGTGTTTTATTTAGACTTTGGCAGTTACATTTAATATGAGGTGGAAATCGAAACAAGTGAGATTCTGCTATCCTTCTGTTATGGCAGCTATAAAATTGAGTTGCATGTTTAGCAGCTCTCTTATTTTCTGTTTCATGATGGTAATAAGACAAAACCTTAGCAGTTTATAATATTACCAAAACACTACATTTCCTGATGACTTTGCCTTTAGTGGAAAACTTACAAATATTCAAAAACATACCATATCCAGAACATCAATCGCTACATATTGACGCTTACATATTGAAATAAATCCATCAGTTTAAACCTTTGCAGCCGGCACCACTCTCAGAGCTGCTGTTATAGAAAACGAATCCACACCTTCAAGATCAGACTTGAGAATTCAACCACCCTGGTAAGTATAATGACCATCTGGCTCGGCGTTGCATCATGTTGGCTCCATAGTCATGCATACTAATGAAGAGCAACAGTATGATACAAAATATTGATTTAAATTACCGGTTTCCAATACAACATAGAGATCTGCATAATAAAGTCATGGAGCAACAATTTTATAGCCATGTTTACTGGGGATGTCAGCATGCACAGTTTTGTGCATTTGGCAGACATCCTCATCCAAGACATCATTTTATCTCATTATACATCTGCCTTGCTCAAAGGCCCAACAGGGTGGTCATGGGTAAAAAAAATAATAAAAAAAGAATGTTTAAATCCCATCACTGTCAGAAAGCCAGCGTTAGGACATTAACAATTCAGCTGCACCTTAGCATTTCTTCCACCTCCATTGTAAGTTGTTTTAATCACCTAGCAAACATGGTCTATATTTAGGAATGACTTAAAAGGGCAAATAAACGTTGGTGGTCTGCTACGCTTCAATTATTCATCCCGACACTGATTGTGAGAATGCTTGCTGTGTGAGTGTGTGTGTGTGTGTGTGTGTGTGTGTGTGTGTGGGGCTGCACATCATGAGCATGCAGGTTTGGATATAAGGGGAAACTGGTGACTCATTCAGGCTTAAAATAACATGTTTAGGTAAAAGTGTGTGTGTGTGTGTGTGTGTGTGTGTGTGTGTGTGTGTGTGTGTGTGTGTGTGTGTGTTTTAGGATTGTATCAAATGGTGTATCTGATGATAAAGAGTTTGGAAATTAGGAACCTCAAAGATATATAAATTGTATTGCTTCCATAAAAAAAAGTGTAATAATAATAATTATCTATATTTTATGTATTTTGTAATTTATGTATTTTTTATGTATATGTATTTCACTCACTCACTCACTCATCATCATTACCGCTTAATCCTGTATTCAGGGTCACGGGTGCCTGGAGCCTATCCCAGGAGACTTAGGGCACGAGGCAGGGTAGACCCTGGACAGGGTGCCAATCCATCGCAGGGCACAGACACACACATACACTCACTCATTCACGCACTACAGGCAATTTGGGAACGCCAATTAACCTAACCTACATGTCTTTGGAATGTGAGAGGAAACCGGAGTACCCGGAGAAAACCCACCAAGCACGGGGAGAACATGCAAACTCCATGCACACAGAGACGGGGATCGAACCCGGACCCTGGAGGTGCAAGGCGACAGTGCTAAACACTACACCACTGTGCCGCCTATGTATTTCATATATATTTTATTTAAAATCTTTGCTTATGTGTTAAATTTGCTGTAAGAATCAACATTACTGTTAGGACCCGGGACTCTGATCATACCCATGGTTCAAGTCTGTTGATAATCCATGGTTAATATGAAGGTATTCATTGTTTATTCATGACAAAACAAGTATGGGAAAGTGTGAGATATGCCATCTGCCTTGTCTCTATGGAAACTATAAAGTCTGGAGTCTGTCACCATGGCATCCACTCGTCCTCAAATTCCTGGGGTTTTTTCATGCATCGGTGGTGGAAAGAATACCAAACACACTGAACTGAGTAAAAGTACTGCTCTAGGACACAATTTCTCTTAATATGCTGTATGTCCTTAAGGCTAAAGGGACCATTTATTTTAGATAAGTTCCGTGAAACTATATGTACAAGGAAAATGCAATATTCAAGAATAAATTAAGTGAGCTGTGTCAATCTACAGTACTATCAATCATATATAAAGAGAGGTAATGTTAGCTAGCTGACTACTACAGTAAGTCCCCTACATACGAACATTCGAGTTATGAACTTTCAAAGATACCAACATGCATTCGCCCATGTTCAGTCATGGAAGTTAGATCACATGTCCAGCATACATTGTCACATGCATGCAGCGTGCACCCAGGATGTCTGGAAGCAAGTGTAAAAGCAGCAGCTGGTACTGCTAAGGAGTGCCAAGCAATCAACATGCCAATCATTCATATGTATGCAATCATAACCAAACACTGAAGTAAATCATTGCTCAGTCGGCTAGCTAATGGCCTATTTGTCCACATTTCCGCAGATTTACCGTAGAGCTGTAAAATATTGTTTTCTTCATGAGTGTTTGCTTGGTTGGTGGAGCGGGGGTGTATAGGTTAGTACTGGGGCCTTGCCCCTCCAAAGTCAAGGGTTTGATTCCTGCCTTAAATCTGTGTGTGTGTGTGTGTGTGTGTGTGTGTGTGTGTGTGTGTGTGTGTGTGTGTGTGTGTAGTTTGCATGTTTTCTCTGTGCTTGGTGGGTTACCTCCGGGTACTCTGGTTGGACTGGCACCCTATCCAGGGTGTACCCCAACCTTGTGCCAGAGGTCTCCAGGCTCCATTTTATTAGAAAATTTAAGTAAAATATTGCAATAAAACAAAATACTATTGTAGTGAAACAAGTTACTGAAGTACTATAGGAAGAGTCCATCCAGCTTGTAACATTCCAACATCGTTCTTTGTACTGTACTGTATATTTGTCCTTATGATACACGATGTGAGGTCTGTGCATTACTTTTCACACGGCTTGATACAGTGATGTTAAATTTTAATGTGCAGCTGAAATACCAATACCAATAATTAACTGGGTGGCAGGCTACGGTGCCATTAGAGCTGTCTATTTGTCTATGCCGTCTAATTATTCGTCTTTTAACCTGTAATTATCTACTCAAGATTATAGTCTATAAGAGCTGGCTAAAAGACTTGGCTTGGTTCTGGAGTAATCATGACGATTTGCTTCGCTCCAGTCACATATGAAGCCAAACATGGACGAAGCAATCACAAAAGCCGTAATTATGAAGATGAAAATCATTTTATATAATCAATTAGGGTGTCGGTTATGTTGTTGGTTATGGTGGCCTGATTAAGAGGCTGACATGCAATATGGAAGCATATGAAACGTGAAATAAATCAAATGTGTACGGTATGATGTACAGTAGGTAAAAACTAGAACCACTGCATTTATTTGTCCGCTGTTCTAAAGACACAAGCTGTGGTTTTTTTATCTAGATTGACTCAAGCATCAAGCATGAACACAGGTTATTTTTTCCGTCTCCTCGTTTTCTGTGTGTTGTTGTGTTATTCGCACCTTCCTCCACACTTTTGCATTCTCTCGTTCTCCTCCTCCACCCCCACAGCTACATACAATCACTTGAAACCGTTAATAGCCTGATTGTAATTCCAAGTCAAGCTCGGCTAGTTAGATTGATGGAAGGCAAAATAAACTGCTCTGGGGTTTTTCCTTCTCCATGTGCGTTTGGTATGTGACAAGACTGTGCGTTCCATATTGTCAGTGCGTTCACACTGTGTGTGTAATGCCCGTTTAAGACTTGTACGTGTGTTAGCACAGAGTGTCGACAGATGGTGAAGCACCTCAGTAAGTTTAATAATGCGATTTTCCATTCAGTCGGATAAGGGAAGCGAGGGAGGGGCATCGGAAACATTCAGACTGAATAATCTCTCAGTGTGCATCGGGGGAAAAACATGCACTTCATTGCCTCTCAGATAAAAAGGGATTGATGTTACAGTGTGATGTCGGGCAGCAGCGTAACTACAAGTATCAATTGAACTACTTTCACAGGGTTTACCATGCAATAGAAACAAAGACATTAAACAGTGCCTGTTTGTCCTCAAGAAGATAATGCATGGAAGTTGGAATTAAATGGATGATTTGTGGTGGAGGAGATGTGTTCAGCATTCTTGTGTTACCGTGATGGTGCTTGCAGTACTTGTGTGCCAGTGAGACTGAATGCAGGTTGGCAGCTGCAGAAGTCAACTTGATCAGGAATGAATCATTCCTAAGCCAGGGACGTGACAAATCTCTCTCAGGAAATGTCTGAGAATAAAATATAGCATCGCAATGTGAAATAGTTGATTTAATGATAAAATGCAATGATGAAATAGTTGATTCCTTCAATCTCAGCTAAGCTTTCTCTCAAAAAAAAGTTTTCCCGAACCTATTATCAAAGACTCAAGTAGCAAGTGGCACAGGAATTATGTCCACGCACTAAGTAGAGCATGCTGTGGGTTTATAAAGGTGCCCGACCAGGCCTCATGCATTTTTGATTGCCATTGTGAGGGCACTGCCTAGCAACTGGCACTGGGTCTATTATACTGTAGGTAGGTAGTTCTACCTGAAAGGGTCGCCGTGGCATTATGCCATGACCCCTTCTAGGAGCAGTTCCCCATATTTCCAGACTGCGTAGTCAGACTCAATCCTGCAGACGTCCCGGTTGAGGTTCAGGGTGTGCCGAGATGAAACCTAAGAGCCATCTCCTCTGAGCCATAACCTTCATACTTCACTAAGCAATGGGTGCATGAGTTCAGGATGTGACTCACTGAAACCACTCCACTGATAAAATCTGGTGGTCATTGTGTGTTTGTGTGTTTGTTGATCATGCACAAAAAATTGGGGTTGATCATCAGAGGCTGAGAAGGAGCTAGGCAGTAGACTACTGGGTTGATACTCTTATGGATCTTAAAGAAGCCAGTGTAACTTGGTACCAGCTTCTTGGACTCCATCTGCAGTGGATGATGTTTAGTAGCCTGCTGACCTGGCCTGGGCTCAAGTTTAAACCCAGGCACCTCTTTCGATTGACCGTGTGGGTCTCTCTGTGATTTCTTTGATAGAGCTCCTCAGGCTGTCTGCCAGGCCTGCTAAGGCTTCTCTGTCCACGTAGTAGCCATGCATTGTTCTTCTTCATTAGTGTATTGAGAGGAGCCATCAAAGTGTTTTGAGAAGAGCCAAGTGCAAGATGAAAACACAAGAAGGCTGTATAGGAACCCAGTACAGGTGGACGATGTCTTCCTTCAATGGGCTACTCCAGTGGGCTCCAATGGGCTGCACTCCAGAACCATGATGAGAAATCTCACCTCCCAGGAACTCCTTTAATGGCTCAAACATGTGGAAATCATTTGGACCGAGGTCAGGACTGTACAGGAGATCATAGCTGAGTTCCTGTAATGTGCAAATGCTGTTCTTGAATGTCTCATCACTGTACAGTGCTTGAGGTCTTCTGTAAATGTTAATCGGTTCTACACCTTGATTCTTGAGAAGTCCCAGTTTGACTTGAACGTCCCATGTAAAAAGTCAGCAATAAAAGGGTTTTACTTTATGTACAGAAACCACATCCATATTGTTAATCCTTTACATTCATTTGATGTTTTCATTTTAAATAAAAGTGTTCACAATGTGGTTTAACATTTAATATTTTGCATCTTTTTTAATGTACTCTGTCTCTCTCTCTTTCCTCCGCCAGTTTTTTGCCATCTTTGCTTTCTCAACCTGCGGCTCTTACTCCGGAGTCTTCCGCTTGAGTGTAGAGTGTAAGAACCGTTCAGAGAGTGACCTGGACATCGATGTTGAATTCGATTACCCATTCAGGTCAGGGTTATGGCACCAATAATATATATTTTTTCAGTATGTTACAGTAATTATTAATGAATGAATGAATTATTATTGATATTCTGCTGGTGTATGGATCGTTATGCTTGTTTCATTTTGTTTTCATGTAGCACTATCGGTCTGTATTAAGTAATGATGTTGGATATTGGAGATGCTCCATTATTTATTTAATAACTCAGAGAAACAGAGCAAAGGAAAATATGCTGTCCCCAAATTAAAACACCAGTAATAAATTGTCTATGAATCCTATAAGACAAATAGAGTCTTAAATATACCCAAGATTTGCATATGAATAATAACTCTTTAGTGCATTTCATATTGTTTTATCTGCTATAAATAAGGATTGTATATTGGCCTATTGTATAATATAAAGTATATTGGCCTACTCATAGTGAAGTAATAACCTGGTCCATGCATCATGGAAAACAGATGAGTTCTAAGCATCTTGCCTAAGGGCCCAGCAGTGTCTTTCTTGAACTTACGACCACCTTCTTATAAACACAGTACATGAATCCCTAAAGGGATATACTGCTTAATCAAACAAGAAGCCTCAGTCCTTAACCTGGCACTTAACTTTTATTATCCCTTTTAATTACTGTGCAGATGTTGACAGATGTGGAATCAATTAAAACAAACACAGCCACACACAGCAACACATCCACTCTTTTTATGTACAAATAGACTCCATCAGGTGTGGTTCGATGCACCCACATGTAAAGGTCCTGAGCCGGATCGGCTGTTCCTCGAAGGTGACTACTCTTCCTCGGCTGAGTTCTTCGTCACTATTGGTGTTTTCTCCTTCCTCTACTCTATGGCAGCTCTGGCCATCTATATCTTCCGCCTTGAGAAATACCGCGAGGGAAACCGTGGTGCACAGATCGTAAGTATTCTCAAACTGACCATCCTGTGTGTCGAACATTCTTTATTAATATTTCCATCAAACAGGTGAAAATGGTTTGGATATATACAGTAGAATCTTAATTTAGGAACTTTCTTTTTTGTTTTCTTTTATTTATGAACTGAGCAGGGGAAGCAAGGGCTTATTGATTTAACTCAATACTACCAATAGGTTTAACTCAAAGCTTTATAATGTTGGTATCTTCATGAAATCAATATTGCAATTTTGTTTGATTGATTTTAATAAAAGCTAGTGTATTGTCCAATGCTGAGTGGTAATATTTCATCAAAAACTATTACAAAGTGTTGGAGTATTCTGTCCATAACGCAGCACGGGAAACTGGTGTTTTAAGGGGGACTTATTTACTCAAAAAAGTAATTTTTTATTTTTTTTTACTTATACTGTAGATAACCAAATAAGTGACAAAAGCTGAATGGGGAGTTGATGTGATATACTGTAGCTGAACGAGTTGATGGAATTTATTTTTGCACTCTTTATCATTAGAAGAACTGGTCAGTCAATGGTCATCTGTCTTGTCATTCTTTATCAATTGGCTTCTTTCTTGATTTTGCATTAAATGACAAATGTAACAGATTCTCTTGAGAAGCAGCAAGTGGTCTGGGATATAAGACTATCTATGAGAGCTTTACAAAAGAGAGACTCTTCAAAGCTAAAATATTTTTGCATTTATTTTTTTTATAATTAAAAATACAAAACAAAAACAAAAAAACAATACACTGCATGCATGGATAGATGGTGCACGACAATGGTAAAAATACCATAAAGGAATTCACATTCCCGAAACATTCCTAAACACAATTTGGGGTGTATTGGGTCCAGGTGGTGTTACGGTATCTAATACAATCTGTTTGGCTCTTCCTCAGGATTTTGTGATCACGGCTATTTTCACCTTCTTTTGGTTGGTAAGCTCATCAGCATGGGCTAAAGGCCTCTCGGATGTTAAGGAAGCCACTGACCCTGATGAGGTCATCAAGTTCATACCAGCCTGTCGGCATGAGGATAACAAATGCAAAGAAGTGCACGAGCCCATTGTGTCTGGCCTAAACACCTCCGTGGTTAGTGCTTTATTTGGTTAATTTTATTTTATATCTTTGTTTTTGTTTGTAGTATGATTTCAATTTTAATACTTTGATTGCTTTAATGTGTGAGTGGTAAGATTGATGGCTGGATGAATGGATGGATGTGTAGGCAAATGGATGAATGATATCTGATGAAATGGATGGTTAGATGGTTGAGTGGTTGGGATGCATGAATGGATGCAATGTATGGATGGATGCATGGATCAAATGGTGCTCAAACAGTAATTTTGCTCCTACTGTCTTCCAGGCGTTTGGGTTCTGTAACCTGGTGCTATGGGCAGGGAACCTCTGGTTTGTGTTTAAAGAGACCGGTTGGCTAGGTGCTTTTGCTGGCACCTATGTGTCCTCGGGAGCGAAACAGCCCGCACCAGACTCCTATGGCCAAGGTGAGTGATTGAACTGAAGACATGCAGGCTAGATGACAAACACACTGCAGGTTATGACAAAGATCTCATTCCTTGTTCAAACAATTAAATTTTTGATCATTAAATTGATTTCTGTGGCCAAACTGAAATGTGGTTTTCATAGCTATAATAGATCTTAATTATGTTATTAATGCTTGAGGGTACAAGTTACACTGCACGTAAGTAGGGCAACAGGGTTAGGATTAGATAATGTTGATGCGAAAATTGAATTGTCACGGTCGATAGGCATGATATGATTCTCATGCTGTATGTAGAGATTAAATTATCCATGACAGGGTGTACATGACATTCTGTCGGTGTGTGTGTGTGTGTGTGTGTGTGTGTGTGTGTGTGTGTGTGTGTCCAGCAGACTATAATTGTGAAAGATTCTGTTTTGTTTTTGCGTTCTGTTTCTGTAATCGCTACTTCCTTCTCTGGTAGCGGGTTATGGTCAGGACCCTTACGCTGGCTCTCAGGGTGGGTACCAACCAGACTACGGGCAACAGGCAGGAGGATACGAGGGAGGAAGCTACAACCAGGGGGGATATGATCAGGGTGGACCGACCTCCTTCTCTAATGAAATATGAGTAAATTCACCGAGCTCAGCAGCTCTGCGCAGGTGAGAGGACGCTAACAAGGGACGAGGAACTAAGGTTTTCTTCTATGTTGCTGTTATATGCCAACTTATCATGATATTGGGCAGTCTTTGCCTTCAACATTGATTTTTTTTTAAAGATATTCTTATTAGCATTGTTTATTTATTTTATCAATATATCTTATGTAATGTTTGCGCGACATATTATTTCTACTTCCAGAGCTAAGGAGGGGACGGTTGCATAACCAAGGAGAAAGGAGCCTGCATATTACCCATGATCCCACACTCCTCTGTTACCCTGTATGAACAACGTGCGTACAGTCTGAGGGAGGGAGGGAGGGCTGAGGGAAAGGGAAGGGACGGGAAGGGAGGGTGCATGGGACAGGGATGGTAATGATATCCAGTGAGAAATGTGCTTGTCTAGGGGGAAAAAAACAAAGGCTGTAAACTAAACACAGTTTTTTTTTCTCTTGTTTTGAATTCTTTAAAGGTGACATTTTGGGAATGTCTATTTTATTAAAGACTTGAGTACTCTACCAAAAGATCTATTATAAAATGAGCATTATATGTGTAAATGGAATTGACATAGGTTGGAATGGATTATAGAATTTTTTTTAAAGTACCCCTGAACTTGTAAAGGTAAAACATTCAAAATACTGTATAGTTGTTTAACACTTGTCATTAAATTCCCATAGATGAACTAAATGGCAGTGGAACATCTCGACGCCAGATCTAAATGAATATGCATGCTAGAAACAATCCTGCATCCTTTCGCCATTGCATATAGCTAGCTAGCTAGTTAACCTCTACTAAACTAGCTTGCATGTGTCATAGTTGGACATTATGGACTTGAGTATCCGAGGTCCAGTATACAATGTCATATTACTAACAGCCAAAATTGTGTACATACTCTTTTAATGCTAACATTAGTTAAGTAGAGAGTAGTTAACAACTAGCTAGCTTAGCATGTGGGCTAAAATCTACCACCATTGAATAAATTGCATATCATCGATCCATTGATAAATGACTTCAAACTATTCAGCATATTTCATTTCAATTCACTTCATTTTCCAACAACTTGTCTATTAAACTTAAACATAATCCTCCATGATGTTCACGGTAGAGTTCAGGGATATTTTAAACCTCAGTGTATTTAAGTGTGTTGTGTAAATATTTATGACGATATACAGTACATATATTTAAACAGATCTATATGGTGGATAAGCACCCCGATGAGTTGTTATAGTGCGACAATGGAAGGATTCGGTTGTGTCCATGTGTCCTTTTAGAAGCACAATAGTACATCTATTTTTGATTTTCTTACCCTAAGTTTTAATTTAACTAGTCTCTGTGTTATTTGTCAGAATGAAATTATTCCAAAAAAAAAAAAATTAATAATAATAATAATAATAATAATAGTGTTGAGTGCAGATGAACATGTGTGTGTGTGTGTGTGTGTGTGTGTGTGTGTGTGTGTGTGTGTGTGTGTGTGTGTGTTTCATTTCTAAACTAAATCTAGAACAGCAAAGGAAGAAACAAAAACGGTTAGGCAGCGATCTAAGTCTTGAATAAAAGAGATATTGAAAAAAGGAGAGTATTGATATGAAGGAGAAGTTCCACAGGAGGAAAGAGAGAGACAAGAGCAAACCCCAAGCTTAACTTCTATACAGATTAAACATTTATACAGACTCTTTAACCTTCTATAATGTACAGTATAGTTACACTGTAGTTTGTGATAGTTTATAAAGTAAATATTGGGAGATGTGAACTTGTAGTGTTGAGGAATAAAAACAATCTGTTAATCTGTGAGAAGGTTAATCCTTTCAAAACTGTAAGGTCCATGAGATCTGATAACCTGCCATCCTTCTATACACCACTTTAGAGGGAAAAAAAGCAATAATCCCCTGATGATATCTACAACCCAAAGGTTTGCACTCATTTGATTAGGCTTTTAATATACTATAAATAGCTCTCTCTATGGGCCATCTAAATAAACCCTAATTTGTCTCATCTTAACGATTTATGTGCAAGCACTGAAAGGCTGATCCATTAAACAGGCAAGAATTAAGTGAGTATTGAATGAATGTTGGAGAAAGACATTTGCATGGTACTCTTTATGGTGCTTTTGAGCAATGTGAAGAACTCGTTCATATGTTCACGATGTGTACTATCCAATGTTAAAGGGACGGTTCAGGGTTTTATTTCCCCAAGTCTGTCTTAAATCAAAATTGAGGGGCATATAACATGAACTTGTCATATAGCTAGATAATGTGAAAGAAAAGAGTTCACGTTGTACTTAATAGACTGTAAGATACCAACTCGATTTAGCTGAGTAGGATTGCAGAAGCTTTGTATGAGTCTCAGCTGAACTTTGGAATGCATTTACAGTAATCACAGGCAATGGTTGTGGAATTCGGCCCTGATTCATTTGTGGTGTCACCTTTCCAGGTGACAAAACTCACTGTTGGTGTGCAGAGCAGAAACGTTTATAACGACCAATACCTACTGTAAAGTACATACTGTACTTATATGCACCTCAATGTTAATTTAGGACAAAATCTGAACTATCCCTTTAAAAGTGCTTTTAAGTTGAAACAGGCATTTATCAGTCTGGATCTGGTTTTCCTCTATATTCCTTCCTCCCTCCTTTCTCTCTCTCACCCTGTGTATCTTCTTTATGTTTAATAAAGTGTTGTCAGTAGTAGCTACCGCTGACTGTGCTGGTGGTCATTTTTGATTGACAGCTGTTTTCTTTTGTGTTAGGTATACAGACATGTTTTATACCGAACTAGCTTTATTCACAATATTGTTAATTTCCTCTACAGTGGAAGTATTTTTTTAATTGTTCAAAAGTTTTTTATCCTTACCGCATTAATGAGCTTCCTGTGTTCCCATGAGCTGAATTTCTGTTCCAGTGAACAAAATTTTATATGGGTTTCCTCCCACCTCTGAAAAGCATAGGAGAACTAGTTACATTACTCTAGATGCGAATGTGTTTGCGGATGTGAGTGTGTCATGCCCTTACCATAAACACCTCATTTAGTGTGTATTCCCGCCTCATGCCCAGGGTTCCTGGGACAGCCTCAGAATCCACCCTGATAGTGACCAGGACGATCCAAAATTTAAGATCTTCATTTGCCATTTGCACTTGTACAAGTATACATAGATATTGGAATTCTTGTGCAGTTCACTCAATAAAATTCATAACCTTGGACATGGGTAAGACATTAAAATGGGGGAAGAAACAATAAAAAATACAAATCTAAAACAACAAATACCAATAACATAAGTTGATTGGAGGGTCTTTGAGGTTGTCCCTTCCAGCAGCGGTACTGTACGTGAATAGAATGCATTCAGGATTGAAAACCATCTGTAGGGCCTGACATTTCTTCAGTGTGATGTTAACAAACTACACTCTTTGATTAAGATCTGGTCTCTCCTTTGGATAAACAAATGGCATGCCTTTGCAAGTACCATTTCCCCTTCCTGTGCAGTGGCGGCTTAATGGTTAAGGCTCCTGGGTTACTAATTGGAAAGAAAGGGGTTTAAGTCCCAGTACTGCCACACATTACGTGTATCACATAACAAACAAAGACTTCCTTATCACCCTAAAAGACAATAATAATAATAATAATAATAATAATGCAAGTTGAGGCATTTTGCTACATGACCACAAGAGGGAGACATTTACATATATACAGTAAAATGGTATACACACTACGGTATATGTATAGTAGCATGATTCAACACTGAAAAAAACTCTTTTCGTAGTTAGTAGAGGATTTCAGAAAGAATAGATAAAACGTCAAGCTTTGAAAATATATATTTTAAGGTGCATTACGTGGCAAAAAATGCTTCTTTATTATTAAAAAAAAAAAAAAAGTAACGCATGTTGATGCATTTTGCTACACGACCACAAGAGGGAGATATTTATATACTCAGTAAACCAGTCATATACATTAAACTCACTAAATGTATATGTATAGTACTTATGTTACAGCATTACCACAAACTCTATTTTTTAGTCCGTCCTAGATTCCAGAACGAATCATTTAAAAAGTCAAGTATTTGAAAATGCATAAATAATAAGAATAATCGCAAAGGATTTTCTCCCCTAGGAAATAATATTTCACTGAACACACTGTCTAAGATATGGAAACTTAAAAAAAAAACAGAATTATTAATGAACTATAGGTAACAATATCTATCTTCAGGCAGCTCACTGGTGAAAAAAAAAAACGATCATGTATTTCCTTTTTTCATAGAAATATTGCGCTTCGGGTTGTGTTGTGTGCCGAGTCATTTCCCGTGGAGATTGTTTGGTGTAAATCCTGTTGCCAAAACAGATATAAAAAAAAAAAAAATAGGCTTAGCAACTTACAGAACACACAAACTCCAGATTATAACCTACAAACTGAACACGATATCAATTAATACGTAGAAACGGTGGATTTGGCAACATTTGATTGCATGAAAGCGACAAAAAAAAAAGAAACAAAAACAAACATTTGTTATATCGTTGCATAGGCAAGCTTTGAGCAAACCTGAAAGAGAGTGACTGTGTGTGTGTGTGTGTGTGTGTGAGAGAGAGAGAGAGAGAGAGAAAGAAAGAAAGAGAGACAACGCCCCGTTTCCCCCCCCCCCCCCTTCTCTCTCTCTCTCACTCTTTCTGACACAGAAGGAAAGATTGTGTCGGCTGTAAAGTATTCCGCCTACTTCTGATCCTCTTCTACTTGCTCACTTCACTCCAGAGCTCCCTGTTTATTAAAGTCATTTTGGATATTATATATCTTTCACACCCAGTCAGGAGGTTTGAGTCGACACGTCTCTCTAGTCGTCCTGGTGCAGAGTTGCGGATCTGCTTATTAACATGGCAGATACAGAAGCAAGTCCGAGCACTGTGGACAAACTCAAGGCGTATATGCGCACTCGGAAAGGGACCATACTGTCTGTGGAAATAGTAAGTAAAGCTCTTTATTCACCGTTACCTGCTTTCGGACCACAACTTTGAACTAAGTGTCTGCCTGTGGCGTGTGTAGTTACAGTCGCTCGCGCTCCTCATGGCAACAGTCTAGCGTTGGCGGTTATTTATACTGTATGTAGCGTTTAGTTTGAACTCATGTTAAGCGGTTTAAAAAAATAAAACAAACAAATAAAACTTTTTTTTTTTTTTTTTTTTGCCACTAGTGGGTCTGTTCAGTTTAGCGATAAAGTTATTTTACAGAGTGTTTCGGTGTGTCTCAGTGTTTAAAAGTGAATAATTTACTTCAATAAAAAAAAAAAACGGTAACTGTAAATATTAGCATAGCAACGCTGACACACCAGAGATAATGGCTAACTGGTTAAATATGTGTATGGTAGGAATAGTGGCATAGACTCTTTTCTTCTTCTTCGTTTTCCTTTTTGTGGCCATTTGCTTCCAAGGTCAAAGGTCATAAATGTTCACCTGTTTGCTTTACTCAACTTTGGCCCCATGCCAACATACACTGCTTGTTTCAGGCTTTCTAATACGAGCCATTTGTTCTCTTTAGTTCTTCATTTGTCTTTCTCCACCATGAGCTCCGAGATCACTTAAACACTTAGTGATGTCATGTAAAAATAAATAAAATAAATAAAAATAAAAAAGTCTTCAGTTGAAATGGCAGCTGTGTTCAATAGTGAAAGTGAGACCACGTGGACACGCACACAATGAGACAAGAAGACTAAATAACTGCGTGGCCACTTTTTAGTGAGACTAATCAAAAACCCTTCAGATGTGCGCGTCAGGGAGCCCATGAGGCGATGCACCCATCATGCATAGTGGCCACTGTTCAAGCCTCTGGGAGAAGTGTGATGATCTGCGGTCGCTTCTGTTGGCAAAAAATGAAGTCAGCCGACTACCTGAATGTGTTGAATAACCAGGGCACAGCGTCCTCTATGATGGCACGAATATATATTCCAGGGCTCAGTTTATGAAAGAGTAAATTAGGGAACATAAGGAATCATTTTCACACATGAATTGGGCACCGAAACCAAAACTAAAAGCACTCGAACAAAGTGTGCATTGTTTTTTTTGTTGTTGTTTTTTTTTGTCTGGTCAATGCAGTGGCACCTAAATTCCTAGAAGTTTATCCTGTTATCTGCTTTTTCAGAATTATAAGGGCGTGTCAATTACTCATTGTCTGTATTGGTCTGAATAGTTAGAACTATGATGAATGATGAAAGTGGTGTGTTCTCCCAGCTTCCACAGTTTTTTTTTTTTTTTTTCAAAACCACAGCGGGTGAAACACTATTCCACAGTATTGCATTAAAAAAAAATAAAAATCTAAAGATTAACCAGACAATCTTCATAGTATCGGCAAATTGAGATGGGCCAGAAACATATCAGTAGACGGCGGGATAAAGTTGCCTTCCATTGGTAAAAAAATAAAAAACAAAATAAGGATTTTTAAGGAAAATCAAGTGGGGGGGGGGGGATTAACCAATCAGGTGAGGATGATGTCATGCCACCAACAAACATTGGAAAGTGCACTTAAGGATGGTAGTGATTCTGAGTTTTTAGTTTTAAAAAATTGAACTCAACTACCATTAGAGCAGCAGATAAATATTAAAAACCAGAGCTGTGTACAGACATGAAAAAAGGAAGGATTTGGACTTTGAGTAAGGAACATGATGTCCACACTATGTGTCGAACTCTTACTGCTAAACATCAGCTGTTGTTCTGGTGGCTGTGACTCACTGTATACTGCTTATTGTGCCATGCTCGCCTGGGTTATTTATATTCATTTACTAGTGCTCATTTTATTACAACTTTTTAATCACAGAAAATACGCAGGGAAAGAATTTGTTTTTCAAGTTACTATGACTGAGTTTCTAAGTATTAATATGTGTTTAATACCTTATTATTAGTCTTATGAATATTTTGATATGAATGTAAATGAAAGATTTTCTGATTGAGTTTGTAATGAGTGCTTCTTTTATTTACCATTGAAATTTTGTTGCACATTAAGAGTCTGGTTATGCATTTGGCAGGGGAGTTTTATCTGTGTGTGTTCTGTTGATGGACATTTGGTAAGATGATTATTTACCCAAACCGGTGCAATGGTACGGGCAGCACTGCATCACTTGAATATGGTGCACTGACAGTCGCATCTCCCAGGCACCTCGAGAAACTTGGCATATTAATAATAGATATATTATTCTTTCTTAGCTAAATTTACTTTCTATTTTATTTCTTTTTTCCTTATTCATATTTATTTCCTATTAATAATCTTTTATTTTAAGGTCAATTTGTGTATGTGACAAATTGAATTTGAATATTAGTGCAGAGACGGCAACATGACACATGAGACAAACACACACCCACACACACACACTATAAACTCTATGTATTTTGAACATGCTTTGACATGCACAGTGCCTCCAGAAAGCAGCACAACCAGACAAGATTCTGTTTGTGTTCACACCACTGCAATGTTTAGCCAATTTAATGGTTTTGGCAGTGAAGCTTGGCATGATCAGATTATTGTTATATTTTTATCCTTCCATCTTAAATGCCTGAAGGACATGGCAAATAAAAGGGAAATATGCATCAGGCATTAGTGATGCAATTTTCTGACCACAACTTCCACTCTTTAGAGCTTGATCAAGATGATTATGAAATATATTTGGAATGGCGATGATCATCATCAGTACGTAGTAAAGTATCCGTTGCCAAGTCTTGGTATGCGTTTGTGCTCCATATTTCCAACAACCCTGACTCAAATTTATTTACACATCAGTAGCAATGACTACGTGTGTAATATATCAGTGGTTCTTTGTCTTTTGCACAGTACAAAGACTTCATTAATGACAAGAAGTTCACTATTATTATAACCTATTATTATTATTATTATTATTATAACTCCCTACTTCACAGAAATTTCAAGTTAACTGTCTCAGAATTAGCAGTAAAATAAACAGTATTCAGCCCCGCCCTTTCCAACCGCTTTCTCCCAGAATAGAGCAGACGCAATGTAATGGCACAGTGGTTGTGTAAAAACTGCTCGAGTTTCAGCTGGGAAGGAAATAAGAATCAGGAACATGCAGCTTCTGCAAAATAATAGAGTTTTCTGTATTTTAAAGAATGCCAGAGTCAGTAATCCATGATATATCCACAGGTATTTCAGTTGGAGCTGAGGTATAAAACACATGAGCCATAAAATATAGTTTCGTTAAACTTCTACATTCGAAATGGTCCGGTAGACACGGGGTATTTACATGGACCCTGACATCACCTCGCATCACCTCAATCGCAACAGTCCGATTCGATCAGAATGAATTATCAGTCATGTCTGAGTACTGGTGTAAATAATAATAGTAATAATCTGTTTAATAGTTAAATATTAGCCATGTAAACACATGATCTGATCATTACTTACTTATATTGTTTCATAGGCAATAAACCATCTAACCAATCAGAAACTGAATTCCTGTAACCAATCATATGGTAGAATTATTGTATGTCCAGCAAATTAATCAAAAAGTGAGCAGAACCAGTTTGCGTATGTAAAAAAAAAAAAAAAGAAAAAAACTTTATATTCTGATTACACGCTCTTGCTCGTGCATTATCTCAAAGATGACAAAGCTTGTGTAACTTGGGAGTAACATATGGGAGTCTTTGGAGATATTAATACCAGGGCAGGGGCAGGTCAGTGATTGAGGTTTTACTACTGACCGGAAGTTTCCACTGTAGGAGAGAGACTCTGGCCTTCTCAGCTGAGAAAAACAATTTAATATTTGTAATAATATATTTCATCCACATTTTTTTTTCTTCCTTTTTTTTTGCGTTGCTAATTTTCTCGGTCACTTTTTATAGCTGTAGCTCATCCTGTGCCATTTACAATTAGTGCGTTTCCTGTTCCTCCGCTCGTCTCCCATGACCTTACATATCTCCATGCAGGACTTGTTATACTTTTGCACATTTTGGGAGGAAAAAAAACCTTTTCAGTCTATATTCCTATAGATTCATTTTGCATCAAAGAAGAACAAGCATCTAGTGCATGCAGTGCATCATTCATGATCTGTTTTATACCTTTTATGACCCATGCATGTTTATTCGGGTTTCCTTGCAGTCTAATACTGCAGTGACTGATTGTAACCCCAACCTGCCTACTTTCACAGGAAGGGGCCCCTAAAGTGCGGTTGCAAAACATTATGTATGTATGTATGTATGTGTATGTATGTATGTGTATGTATGTATGTGTATGTATGTATGTATGTGTATGTATGTGTATGTGTGTGTGTGTGTGTGTGTGTGTGTGTGTGTGTGTGTGTGTGTGTGTGTAAGAGCTGTAAATCATAGCGTGACTGTTGATTCGATTGGAGATTGTGATTTTCTTATTTGATCCAGCAACACTAAGGTTTACTGTTTGATTAGTTTCAAGCAGGTATATTTTTTAAAGGTTTTAAAGTATTTTAAATCTCATAAACAATAAATTGCTTTGTAAGTTCATGTTGTTGATTGTTTAAATGTCAAATCTCATACAAAGTGATGATGATATCCGTAAACCATAAACTTAAAAGATGCAGAAGCGATACTCTTGCAAAACGTGAGGATTTGCAGAAGATGCAGGCGGTTTGTATTTTCTGCAAAAGCTCAGGTGTATTTTTAATTAGATTTATACATTTTTAGACCATTAAGCGATTATAAGTTTACCTAAACGGGTTAAAATGTGTGTATCAATCCTGAATCGTAAAACTGACCAACAAAAGATGAATTGAATTTGTAATCGTAATCGATCTACCAGACGTCTCGCGCGTGCACGTTTCTGTCTCCGTTCATTTCTTGTTGTTGAAGTGTGTCGCGTGTGTGTCCGTCACATGTGCTTGATCCCTGCTCAGTGTGTGTGTGTGTGTGTGTGTGTAGAACGAGTGTTTGCTGATCTCTCAGCAGTAGGCGTCTGTAAAGCGACAGTACTGCCAGCGTGAACAGAGGCTCATTGTGCGTTCTCTGGAGTTCAGTCAGCCGCTGAGGTTCACAGAGGCAGCTTGTGCCAGTCTCCTCTCCTCATAAAGCTTCAATACATATGAGGACGAAGAAGGACTGGCAGCTTGCGGCACCACTTACCCCCTCCCTGCCGCACCCTCACGAGGTCTTATACCCTAGACAGGCTCTATTTCTAATTGATCCAACTGATTTGGGTTGCAAATCTTGCTTAACTGTAAGGGTGTCTGTTAAAACTCTATCACTTGTTCATGCATTTTGGGTTTTGCAGCATACACCAAATTTAACACAATGTGGTTTCAACTATATTCTGCTTTTAAGAACAGAAAGCAGCAAAATCAGCACACTAACGGCCACTAACGTCTTGTTAACATTTTGTTTTTTAGTTGTTTACATCAAGGAATTTGAAAAGTTGCTTCTTTTTTTTAGTTGCCTTAAAGGTAGCGATTGTGAACCAAAAAGTGAATGGAAATAAACATTCTTTTGCTAAACGTGGGTTGTCGTAACACATAACACATATGCTCCAAAGTCTAAAGACGCCAAGAAGGCGCACGTTCAGTAGGATTAACCGGCCCAGCGCTTGTATTTGATTAAGACGTACGATGATTTGCCGACAGTGTTAAACATTTGTCAGGCTAAGCGGGTTGAGCTCGGAGAGGGGGAAAAAAAAGTATTAAAGGAAAAGTGCTGGTGGGAATTTATGAGCGTACCCCATGCTGGCATCAGTTCAGAAGCGTGGGTTGTGAAGAATGCGTGCTTTCTACTTCACTAGGCTTCTCTTCTGGAAAGTTTGCTCTCTTTTTTTTTTTCCGGCTGCCTGGAGCGCTTGGATGAGACCGGTTGATAAGACAATAAGAAACAACTTGCGGAATGTTCATACGCATGGACTTCAATGCTATTACGTTCAGGGCTGAAACCGCACCCTAACACGGGTGCGTGGCATGTAGGCACGGTCGACTATCAGATCCGGGAGTGTTAGATTAGGTGCATACCTGTACACACAGCGTTTCTGGACTTTAAACTTTCTGTAAATGTGACGAGATGGTTTTAGAGGTCGAGACAGGTGCTGTTTGACTACTGTGAATATGAAAAAAACATAGTCGTTATACTATATAACTATTTTTATAGTTATAGCCTATGAAAAACTTCTTCTGTCACAGAAAATCTGCATCAAACCATGATGGAGATGGATACTCGTAAGATGTGCATCATTTTCTGAAATCAGTTGGATTGACTAGGTAAAGATGACACAATCTCACCATCTCAATGCCATTTTTACCTCTCTGTAATCTGAGCGTCGCCCAGCAACCCAAAATAAGCTCAAGTTCCAGTAAACTGTGGTTTCCGTATAGTGTGTGCATGCCGTTTCCTGGGCAACGGTTTTGTTGTGCGTTGAGCTTCATCCGTTCACAAAACTATACTGTACATCAACAACCCACCAGCTACCAAGTGCCACTGCAAGAGAGAGGAGAGTCGCATCATGAGACGTGTGACTTTGCTTCGATTACGTTGATTAAGAGATCATGGCAAGATGCTGAATATCAGCCGAATGAATCTGGCTAACCAGATATTGTGAAGTCCGGCTGTGCGCTGAGTGTACGGTAGGTGAGATCCTGATAAATCACTCTAGACGAGAGAAGACAGCAGTTGGTGTTTCCTTCCTAGCGTATTTGGTTGCCATGCGATGCACAGATGCGCTGACGAAATGCGTATATCAAAGCATGTGCCAATTCTCATTCTTACTCTCACTCTCGGGGGCTAAACTCCTTTTCGGTGTTGATGGGTAATACCATCAAGAGTACAAATTTTTTTTTGTATTTTTAGTATGCCAAGGTTTTACCTTTAATTAAGGTAGGTTATATTTATGTTCTCATGTTGCCACAACATTGAACAACAGCGCACTGTTGTATAGAATGCCTTTGCTGTTGACTTACAGGCCCTAAGAGGCCCTAACTTGTTCCAGCATGATGATGCCTCTCTCCACAAAGCGAGCTTGAGGAAGGTCATGGTTTGCCACAGTTGGAGTGGGAGAATTTGTGGGAGTGGGCAGGTTGTTAGATTAAATCTTCCTCTATATAGACATACTGAACTTGGTCTCCATCACAAGTCATTCATTTGCGCCATCGTCGAACCCGCCTTTTTCGAAAATCCCCTCGTCACAGGTGTTGATCTCGCGCGGCCTGGTTTGTCTTGAGTGCTGGTTTCCCCTTCTTGAAACTCCATCATTCGTCTGTGCACATCGCTCTTGTTGATAATGTCGTCTCCATAAACATTCGGTAGCGCAGTGGGAGACCCATCAACCGCGACAGAGGGGATTTTCAGAGAAGATTCGAGAGCTGGGTCTGACGATGGTGCCAATGCATGGCTTGTGGTGGAGATGATGATAAGTATAAAGGAAGAGTCACTCTACCATCCACATGTGCAAGTTGAGTGACGCATCAGTTAATAATCAAAAAGAAAAAAGAAAAAAGATCCGCACTTTCGCATTACTTTCAGTACAGCCCTCGTAAAATGCGGTAAAGTTTATACTATAATAAAAAATTTTAAAAACTATCAAATGCACTTCTGTGCAGCGTAAACATGAAAGGTAACTAACTACACGCCGATAACGTGTTATTAAGATAAACTAGATCGTCAAACAGCCGCGCCTCCAAGTAGACACGATAACTGTAAGTACTGTTAGTAGACATGACAGAATAAATGTGAATAATTTACCAGGTTAAATAAATAAATGATCAGTCGCACTATTGTTCAGCAGGTGCAAGTTGGAGACCTGTACACTGTGGACCAGGAAAGCTTTCATTACAGGATGAACGAGGATTGTGCGTGTTAGGTGAGATATAGGTCAGCGATGACACAAGGACAAATTGTAGGGATATACTGTAGAAAAATGGCAGAACCCTGACCTTCAGTGGTATTAAATATTGAATGGGTTTTTTTTTTTTTTTTTAGTTGCTAATTAGCGCAGAAAAAAAAAACAGGTTGTATCCTGTCCGCGCCTGTATAACTGTGACTTTTAAGTTTATTGCCTTAGGTCTGTGTGTAGGAAGCAATCAATTTATATTTTATTTATGGAATTTTTTTTTATTTTTTTATTCAAAGATTGAAAATAAACTTTGTCCTCTTGAAAAGATGTTCCAAAAATCAAAGTCTTGACTTGTATAGAGCAAAGACTGTTTTTTAAAAATACAAACATTGTTCAAGTCAAATCGGGACTTGTGTAAATGAGGAGGTGGTTTTACTCCTTAATTCACAAGAAGTTTCATCACAAGACTTCCTGCACCTCATGAGACTCTTAGCTGCAGTGAATCATTTCAATGGTGCAAACATATTAAGGAAGTCCCGAGACCTTTGAACGATGATCTCGCCCGAACAACCACTTGCACATTACAGGAATTCAACTCCCCACACAGACACACACACACACAGTCCTGACCTTGATCCAAGTCATTTCAGCATGTTTGGGTCATTAAAGGAGTTCCTGGGAGGCCAGCGTTTCTGATGTGAAGCAGGCAGACCGATCATGGCTCCGATTTACTGAGAAAACTTTTGAACGCCCCTTCAAGTACAGTACAGACCAAACGTTTGGACACACCTTCTCATTCAAAGAGTTTTCTTTATTGTGTTCTTTATTGTGTTCTTTAGCCAAACGCGTCTCTTCTGCTTGTTGCCTGTCCTTAGCAGTGGTTTCCTAGCAGATCTTCTACCATGACGGCCTGATTCACACAGTCTCCTCTTAACAGTTGTTCTAGAGACGTGTCTGCTGCTAGAACTCTGTGTGGCATTGACCTGCTCTCTGATCTGAGCTGCTGTTAACCTGCGATTTCTGAGGCTGGTGACTCGGATGAACTTATCCTCCGCAGCAGAGGTGACTCTTGGTCTTCCTTTCCTGGGCCGGTCCGCATGTGAGCCAGTTTCTTTGTAGCGCTTGATGGTTTTTGTGACTGCACTTGGGGACACTTTCAAAGTTTTCCCAATTTTTCGGACTGACTGAC
>JAAGKR010004418.1:0-17233 GCA_011419295.1 Clarias macrocephalus | reverse complement strand
GATGAACTTATCCTCCGCAGCAGAGGTGACTCTTGGTCTTCCTTTCCTGGGGCGGTCCGCATGTGAGCCAGTTTCTTTGTAGCGCTTGATGGTTTTTGTGACTGCACTTGGGGACACTTTCAAAGTTTTCCCAATTTTTCGGACTGACTGACCTTCATTTCTTCAAGTAATGATGGCCACTCGTTTTTTTCTTCACTTAGCTGCTTTTTTCTTGCCATAATACAAATTCAACCTCTTTGAATGAGAAGGTGTGTCCAAACTTCTGGTCTGTACTGTATAAAACTGTAGTATGCTTTCTCTAGCGTAAAACGTTCCGTTCTCTTATTATTATTTTTTTGCCTGGAAAATCTTAGAACTATAAATTGTATAAATCTAACATATACTGTATAAATCAAACAACTGTCCAGATCGGAGAGCCTAGCTAAAGAAAAAAAAATAGCTAGTAAAAATAAGCATTTCCACTATTTCATGTTTAATGAGGGAAAAAATCCGCAAGCTTTCTAAAATGATCACTGTCCCCACTGACCAGAAGTGGAAAACGAATGAATGCTTTCTGCAGCTGTTCCGGGCTTTTACAGTGTACGTTTCCTCTAGACTTAACTTAAATGCTTCCTTTCTTTCATTTCCTCAAACTCTGACTACTTTACGGCGTAGCCCAGGCGTTGCATCTGCCTGCCTGCGTGCAAACTCTGACGCACTCGGAGCTGACATAATCCACTTTTTAAACCATTAACAATGCGAGCGATGACAACGAGACGTTAATTACCACTATGATGATGCCTCGTATTTGGACACGAAGTCAGCCTGAGGTCAAATTTCCCTCACGTAGTAGTAGAGGTAGGTGTGAAAGTGCCACACTCGGGGTCAGACCTGAATCTGTTGCACTGAAAATCCGGTTACATTATGGATAGGACATGGTGGTATGAAAATATGCGCAGCTGCTGCTGGAAGCCTAAATATGGAAAGTTTTGTGAGCTAAAAAAAAAATATATATATAAGTGGGTAAATCTTCAAACGCTTTCACAATTGATCCTCCTTTATTATACAGTAGCTAGTAAAGTTAATTGAAGCAGAATATGGTGCTGTATAAAACCTTTAAACCTGCTTGTGCATAAATTTGTGTGAATCTTTTCACTGTTGTAGTCCGTCCTCCTGGGCATTTTCAGCTTATTTTTCGTTTCTCCATGGTTGTGAAGACCGGTTCTTTAACATGACTCTATAACTTGTCCTTCTGCCACATGACTGTGTGTTTGGATAACCGTACGTCTGTGCAAAGAGGCCTTGTAGATAGTTTACGTATGTGTTCAAGGACGCTTGATGTGCGTCCTGTTAGCATATTTCCCCGGGTCATTGTTTAAGCAACACTTTTGCGCTTGCTATAGCAACAGTGAGTCACAGGAAGCTAACTGCACACTCTGAAACCGAGATGTTGTAGATCGACTCCTGCCTTTGCATTTAGCATTTGGTGAGTTAATCAACATTAAACACATTGCTGCAGAAGTGCCCTTGCTTAGCAGTTACTAGTCATCATGCACATGTCCAGTAGGATTTAGTATGTCCCTACTGCATGATAAATAGAACAGCTATAGGGATAGAGAGCGTATAAATGAAGTAATCCGAGCGTCAGAGATGTGCGGCATATACTTAGCATGGAGTAACAGGCTCCCTCGCGCGAAACCTTGTACGGCTTCTCTGTGCACAACCCCCGACTTTAGCATGAGGTGTGGAATTCAGCGGGAACAGGAGCCACGACGTCTCAGCCTTCTCACCAAGGTTTGGTCATTAAAATAAAGACGAAGAAGAACGTTTTAAGTAGCCCCAGGAATTCCCGGCGGAACGATGAATTTGCAGCGTGGGTGTTAAAAGACCCTCAAGAACAAATGCGTGGCCCTGTCGGGGTGTGAGCGAGCAATGGAAGCTACTACAGGGGCTGGAATTTGGCTACTATTTATAAAAAAAGAAAAGGCCATCCCAGTGTTATGAGTCTGACATCATCAGCAGCAATGAGGCGGCATGGTCATGTGACCGCACACCAGCCTTGGAAGTACGAAATAAATAAAGATGTACAGAATATGTCCCAGAACTTACAAAACAAAACTTTTTTTCTGCTCTTTATAGTTTTAATGGCATGTAAGCAGGAGAATAATATCCGTATACCATATTACATAATGTATGTAAACCGTCTCTCTTTTTCTAGTTCCTGAGCTTGATCATCATCATCTGTTACGCAGCATCAGCGTATGGCGGCTTTTCAGCAGTGGCGATTTGTGAGATGGTCTTCGCCATCATCTTCTTCGTCGTCTTCATGATGGAGCTGGATAAACAGTTCGTGGTCGTCAACTGGATTTGGAGTGTAAGTAATATATACAGACATGTGATGTTCCCATATATTAATATCTCTTTTATACATCTTTTGTGATGCACAGCAGCAACCGCACGCCAAACTTGTGACATGATTCAAGCAGAATTTCAAAAAATTATATATACTAATATTGAGTATTTCGTCACCCCCTCTTTGCCACCAAAACAGTAATGACCTGTGTGTTCTGACCCTTTCTATCGCAACCAGCATTAAACTTCTCCTCTATTTGAGCTACACTAGCTCTTCTACTGGATGGGACTACACGGACCAGTCTTCACTCCTCATGTGCATCAGGTGTGTCAGCAGTGCATGAGCCTTGGCCACCCATCGCCCTGTTGCTAGTTCACTGATTTCCCTTCCTTGGATCACTCATGCAGTCTGGGAACTACCCTCTAGAACTGCAGTTTTGGAGTTGCCCTGACCCAGTTTTCTAAATTTCTCTCAGTAGCTCCATTTTCGAAATCTTCTTACAAGTGTGTGGGATATATTGGCTAGCAAGTGAATCTTTTTTCCTGAAGTTGATGTGTTGGAAGCAGAAAAAATGGGCAAATATAAGGATTTGAGTGACTTTGAGAAGGGCCAAATTGTGATGGCTAGAGGACTGGGTCAGAGCAAGTCCAAAACTGCAGGTCTTGTGGGATGTTCCTGGTCTGCACTGGTGAGGACATTCCAAAAGTAATCCAAGGAAGGAAAACCAGTGAACTGGTGACAGGGTCATGGGTGGCCAAGGCTTACTGATGCACATGGGGAGTGAAGGCTGGCCTGTGTAGTCCCATCCAATAGAAGCGCTAGTGTAGATCACATTGATGAAAAGGTTAATGCTTGTTGTGATAGAAACGTATCAGAGCACACAGTGCATCACTGCTATGGTGGCCTACTCAATATTAGGCAGATGATCATAATCTGAGTATCTTTGGAAGGCTTCCCTTTTTTATTTAGTCTTACTGCTGAACTCGCTTATTCACTTCCTGAAACAGTGCAGAATAGAAGCAGAATCGACTTTTTTTTTTTTTTACTGCATAATATCTTTGGAAAGCTTTCTTTTTGTATTTAGTCTTACCAGTGATTTGAAACATCTGACTTCACTTTAATGGTTAATGGTTTTATTGTTATGGCTGACTAGTGTATGTGTTCATTATGACAATCGCAAACTATTACTGCAATACCTAACACCACATACGTTTTAGATGCCACCAAAAATGGCCATGGCCCCTCAGGGCATGAATACACAAGACCGCTGAAGGTGTGTTGTGAACAATAGCAGCAGATCTTTTAAATTGCAAGGTGGGGCCTCCATGGATCAGACTTGTTTGTCCGGTGCATTCCATGGATGCTTGATCAGATCAGAGATCTGGGGAATTTAGAGGCCGGATCAACAACCTGGAATTCTTTCCCTGATAGGCCGTATACACAGCAAGCTGTGATGCACCGAGTGATCTGATACCTTCTGATCATAGGAACCTTTAACTGTTTTCAGCAGTTTGTGGTACATTTATTTTCCTGATAATCAGTAAAATTCACGTCACCTGGTGGCGGTGTCAATGCTACATCTGATCAGTGGAGCACGTCGAGAACTTATGAAACGCATCTGCACACACTACAGGCACAGCTAAGCATACTTTTTCTGTCTTGCCTCTTCAGGATTTGTTCCGCGCTGGGATCGGTGCACTGCTGTACGTCATCACCTCTCTGATCTGTGTGATCGGTGGAGCCGGGGATGGAGCGCGCATCGCCGGCGGGGTCAGAACTTTATTTCAGTTTCGGTTCAATTTTTCCTTCGCTTTTGATACATGTGCTCAAATTGAATTGGACATGTTCAACTCTTAGCCTTCAACAGTTACACTGTATGTCTCATAGACATTTTATACTTTTAATAAAAGTCAACTAGCTCAATCTCTTTAGATATAATATATTATGATGTATAAAGATGACTGAAATGTTCAAAGAGTTCTGACATCCAGAGCAGCAAAACGAACTTAGCTGTTCATAGAGCTTGGAATCACCAGTGTCCTCCCGATACGATATTATCAGGATACCTAGGTGCCAATTCGATTAATATTGCAATTATTTAATTCATACATGTCTGCATTTGACGTGGTATAAAGTTCCCGTTCCTCTATAATCTTACAGGACTGACAGGCAGCAGAACGTCTCATGTTGTGGGAACAAATTTGCTTTTGTTTAGAACTAAAGGAAAAAAAGAATCGAATCAACATATTGATAAAATCGTGATATACAAATCAAGTCGGCACCTGGGGATCGTGGTGGCATATCGGGTGGCGCCTAATGATTCCCATTTTAACATGCACGACTTTTTAAAAATGTAACGCAATAAAAGCACGTTTCTGTTGCGCCACTCAGCAGCACGTGCACTCGGCACAGAATGGTTCAAACTGAAAAACAGCTCATTCTGGTCACTGGCTGATCGACCGGTGCATCTCTAGTTCTTACACATCTGGTGTTAGAAGCATGTCGCATGTCGGTTGTTTTCTGCCTCGGTAAAGCAGTAGCGGATTATCTGTTCTTTTCTCTGTTATAGGTGTTTGGACTTATCGCAGGCATTGTATTTGGTTATGATACCTATACAATTTTTGCCGATATCAAGACCAACCAAGGACGGTCGGCCGTCTCCACAGGTCTAGACTTCCTCCTGTTACACATTCACTCACACAAATACAGACACACACACATGCTGGTCAGATGTGATGTCAGCTAACCACCGTGTGATTTCTGCATTTAGGTTAAAAGCAACAGATTTTGTGTAATTTGCATTTCTTCTTCTTTTTTTTTTTAGCTCATACATTGCAGCATAACTTCTCCAGTTCTTATTTGGAAATGTTCTTATTTCACAGATGCTTGAACACTATTATAACAGCAGCAGCACCCGCCTGGGAAGACTCGGGAAGAAACAAGGGATTGAAACATGGCAAACTAAGAATTTCTAAGGTGTTCATGGTACCGTTATGGAGTTGTTGAGCGCTGCATGGTGTTGAAGATGACACATGACACAAACAGACTGAAATATCTGAAATTGAAGGGGAATGACTGTATATGATGGCAAGCTGAAATGATTACTGCTTCAGGCCAAAGCACCACAAATAAGGGTCAAATTAAGGTCAAGTCTGTTTCTTTTTTAACATCACATGGTGCTTTCAGACATGACTAGGAAATTCAGAAAGGAATGGACCTTGCCCAAGTGATCGAGGATGCATCACACCAAGAAAGGGAACTGAAAAGGAGATATTTTGGTTGAGTCTGGATTTGAAGATGTGTCGAGTCTGTTTTATAATATTGCATCCACTTGAATTGGAAAAGTGTAAAGTTTCAGCCACAACCAATTTATTTCTGACAGCTAACATTTTAATAATTGTTTTGGGTTGTACTACTTCTGGATTTAAGTAATTGAAATAATTAATCTAAGATACTACAATAGTAGAGGTGAGATGTTTCTGAGATCTGGATATTAAAAAAAAAGAAAGAAAGAAAGAAGAAGTAATAACATAAGATTTATAAAAGTGTTTTGCCATATTTCTGTTTCTTATTTGTTTTTAGTGTTTAACAAATTGAAGATTTCTTCCATATTTCTTTGAGAAGTAACAGGGAATGTTAAGGGTGCTAACACACCCTGAAGTTTGAATGACTGACACAAGTCACAAAAGTGGATTATGGAAGGTTTTTATGTTTAAACATGTTCAGTGTACACTTGCAGCAGGAATAAAGCCTAATGCTCCTGATGATTCTACATTAAACAACTAAAATATACCTTTTTTTTTTTTTTTTTGGGAAGGGTGGGATAGCGAGCTGTTAAAAAAAAAAAAAAAAGATTTTCTGGCCTATATTGTCTCTGTGCACTATCTGAGTACACTATTTTTTTTTTTTTTTAGGATTGCCACAGCTCTATATAAACACATTTCCTTGTATATTGTTTGATGTGATATCTCTTGACCATGAAGTCCTGCCATTATTTCTTTTTCCTTCCTGTTTTCTTCTATTGAGGTTACTATGCTTCATTGCTTTTTACACACTTTTAGTTTTATTCTTTAATAGTAAAAACAGGCTACTGAAAATGTCATCATTATTATTATTATTATTATTATTATTATTTGCCCGTACTGTAACAGAGTGCCTTAAGACATTGTTTTGTCAACAAACTCAGGATACACCTTTCTTCCAATCTTCCATTGTTCATCAAGTTCTTGATAAAATGAGAAAGGATATTCTGCAGTATTTTATTTCCTTGTCATGTTTCTAATGTTACTCTTTTACACAAAGCAATGCAGAATAAAAATCTTATACCCAAGTGCAAATAGCTCTTGTACAACCAGTAGAAATTCACCGTGACCGCATTGTTCGGGACGGCAGAGTGGCTTAGTGTTTAGCACTGTCGCCTTGCATCTCCAGGTTCCGGGTTCGACTCGGGTCTGTGTGCATGGAGTTTGCATGTTCTCCCTGTGCTTGGTGGGTTTCCTCCGGGTTCTCCGGTTTCCACCCACAGTCCAAAGACATGCAGATTAGGCTAATTGGTGTTTACAAATTGCCCATAGTGTATGAATGAGCGTGTGAGTGTGTGTATGTGTTTGTGTGTGCCCTGCGATGCAGTGGCACCCAATCTCTAAGTCTCCTGGGATAGGCTTCAGGCGCCCCGCAACCCTATACACAGGGTAAAGCAGTATAGACAACAATGTAGCACCACCTTGCGTCTATAAATGGAATTAAAATTTCGGTACGGTACAATCAGTACTGTATTTCTGGTCAGGAAGTAGGTGAGAGTGCTTACAGCTAAAAAAAAAAAAGACCTCAAAAAGGGAGCAGGTGTAGTATAGATGGGGGGGGAAAGAAGAGGACCATACACTGGGCTTTGGGGGAGTAAGTCTGTATTAAGCAGATGTGGATCCCCTCCCAACGTAGTGTCATGAATCCAAAGACTCATGAGGGTGGACAAGAGATTCTTACAGCTAACTGTGAAAAGTCAACTATGGATATACACGACGATTAAAATATTATAAAATATTAAAGTATCTACTGAATTGTCATAGAATCTTGAACATGAGAATAATTGGATTCAGAAAACAATAACACATTCAAAATGGCCAAGCTTGCTAAATTTCATGGTCTTGATTATTTAATATACCCTTACTGGCCATTGCAATAGAAATACCTGCACCCTTGATTGTTCATGCATGGGGAACATAAATACATCTGTAATCCAACATTGTCTTATTAGTTTCATAGTTATTTAAGGAAACCATCAGTACATGTTTATTCAGTTTTTTTTAATTATTAAAACTAATAAATATTGCTGTTCATATGATTAGTATACCTTTAAAGTGCTTTATGAAGACATCCTTATACACATTTTTAGTTAGAGACATTAAAAGAGTTTTGGCAAAATTTTAGTTAGAGACACTGCTCTAATTACTGTAATGTTCGCTCTATCCACTAGAGGGAAGCAGACAGTCATTTAGTGTTTACTGTCCACACGCCTGAAAAAAAAAACTTGTAGCAAAAACTATAGCAGAAATATGTTAAATCTAGCGGTCTAACGTGGCGCTGTGAGGTAAAATCTGTAAAGAGTAGGTTATTGGTTGGGAGGGGGTAAATAAAATGTGATTTTGCGAAATCCTAAAATATTGGGTCAAGCAGCGCGAGCTAATTTAAACACGTGACTTCAAAGTCTTGCTTACTCCACAATCACCAGTGGGCCACCAGTTTAGTATATAGTATAAGTATATCGTATATATTATAAGTAATATAGCAAATATCAGAATAAAAGCAGTACATAGGGTACCAGCATGTAGTATAAATAGTAACATAATAGTTCATAAAATAAAACTCTCACTGATATTGAGACACAAATATAATAAAACAATAATAATAGTAAGTCATAATATAAATATTATATATCTAAAATATTATATAATGACAGTACAGAGCTTCAGAAGTGGGCTGACAGAAGAAACCTTAAGGGAATAGTCGAAAGCAGACATCCAGCCAAACGCTTACACCACAAAGCTCATAGAAAAACACCGGAGAGCTCCAGGAGTAGCCCATGAGCCCAGACCTCTAGAAACGTCTGACCGTGCAGCGCTCCAGGGCAGAGTTACACTCAAAAGCTTACACAGTGAAAAGCTCTAACAAAAAGCCCACACCAGAGAACTCCGGGAGGAACCCGTCAGATCCAGACCTCCAGCAAAGGTCTCATAGAGTAGGGGTGCAGACCTAAGGAGATTGGACAACAGGACAGAGCTCCAGCCAAAAGCTTACACCACAAAGCTGCGCCAAAAAGCCCACACCGGAGAACTCCAGGAGGAGCCTTTCAGACCAAGAGCTCCAGAAGTGGGTCGACAAGGCAGACATAAGGAGAATGCTCGACAGTACAGAGTTCTAGCCGAGTACATTGGAGTCCCGCCAAAGCCTTAAACACTAAAGAGCTGCAGGAGTGGTATGTCAGCGCAGACCTTCAGCAACACTCTGACAGTATATAGTCCCAGCACTTGGCCAAAAGGGCAGACGGAGCTCCATCCAAAGGCGAAAAGAGCATAGCTCCAGCCAAAGGATGACACTGCAAAACTCACGCAAAAGGCCAACACTGGAGAGCTCCAGGAGTGGCCTATCAGCCCAGACCTTCAGCAAACGTTTGACAGTACAGAGCTCCAGAGGTAGGCCATAAGGGCAGACTCAAAGAGAATGGTCAACAGCACAGAGTTCTAGCCAAAAGCTTACTTCGAAAAGCTCCAGCAAAAAGCCCACTCTGGAAAGCTCCAAGCCAGCCTCATCAGACCAAGACCTCCAGTAAAGGTCTTTTTTTTGCTCATGCAAAAGGCCGACACCAGAGATCTGTAAGGGGGCCCAGCAGCCCAGACCTCCAGCAAAAACCTGACAGTGCAGAGCTCCAGAACTGGGACAACTGTACCAATCTTAAGGGAATGCTTGACAGCACATCCAGCATCTATCCAGTTATCCACTCGTTTGATATTGGACAAATATCATGTGTTGTTAATTAATAAATGTTCATGTTAAATTAATGACCTATTGCAGGAAGCAGGTTTGGTGAAAACTCAGTTGTTTGACTCTGGCAACTCGGTGAAGCTAATCTGCTCACTACTTAAACTCAAGCTGGAGTTCTCTTCCTCTTCAGTTAAAACCTGCAGATTTATGCAAGTGTCAGACAAAAGCCGAAAGCACAAATACTCTGTAGAAATGTTTGCCAGGAGAGGGGGGACGGGTCCTTATAATGGGTAAGAGGGTCTGTCCACCGCCATTTTTTGTTCCTATTGTATCATGTGAAAAAGCAGTTAAAGTGTACATAGAGAAGCAAATTTTAAAAAATCAAATTTATGAATCGACCACATAAGGATAATATAACTAAAGGTTGCTGAGATACCCAGAGGTGGATGATTTGACTTGTTTGACCAGCATAACCATATTAAGTTCACTTCATAAAAAGTAAGGCATATTGTCTTTGACATCAGAGAGGTGATGATCAATCAGAGTTTATGGTAAACTATAGTGTCTCTGACTGCGCTTCCTTTATGCTCTTTTGCATCAGCAGGATGGTTAATATCAGTATCGGAGTCGTTTACTGGTTGAGTAGAACATTGCTGCATACTATAAGAATGTCACATGCCCTTTATGCTCTTTGAGCAGCTACATGCATACAGTTGACAATTTCACTTTTAGTATTATAATAGGATCTACATATATTCCTTTGGTTCAAAATATACTGTAAAATGGGGTTGTTAAATACCCTTGTGTAACAAGAGTGTATTTTAAATCATGTCCTTAGTATACAAATGCAAATTCCATACACAAAGACCCCGAGGTGGGACTTGAACCCATACCCTTGAGGTGCAAGTCGATAGTGCTAACCACGAAGCCACGTGCCACCAAATTATATTTAAATATATCATATTATATACACTCAAAGTATATTGTAAATGTACTAATGAGTGTACCATCAGACATATTGAATGCTACTTTTGAATTCTAAATAAATATCACTGGATATTTAATAACTAAATCAAAGATGCATATAAGTGTACTTTCATAAAATGAACACTTAAATATAAACACTTAAACAGGAATAACAAATTGCATTTAAATGATGCGTAATGTCCAAGTGTGCATTTCTGGAAAAACTTATGCAAAAATTAATTTCACTTAAGCATGAATTACTAAGACATTACTCTACAACACTTGGGTGTACAGTATACAATATGTGATTTAAGTAAAGTGAACTGAAATACAGTGCATTAAAATACAGTGTTTTGAAATACGGTGCATTTTAGTGCAAAAATAAAACCTAACCCCATATACGCCTTTTTGTTTTGTAAAAGGAAACCATTCAGTTGAAACCTGAATGAATGCCACAAGTTTATTTAAATGAAATCACTCAACCTAAGTAGATTGAACGTTGTAAAGGTACTTGCCTTAACACCAGAGGTCAGAAAAAAAACAAAATAAAACTAAAACTATAATTCTTGTCCAACTTTTACTGTATGGTATCTACGTACTTATTTAGTTAGTCCATCTGTCCATCTGTCTATTCATCTCTCCTTCCGCTCCAACTGACAGTTTGTAATCTGTCCATCTCTTATCTTTTCTGTCAACCTTCTAGGCATTTTCACACTACATCCCTCTGTGTCTGTCTACTGGTTTTTCTTATCAGCAACAGTCTTTTGGCCACCGTGATCATGTTCTTGACCACTCTTAACGTTGCATAGCTCTTAATGTTATCTGAGGATAGTCCTGGCATCTGGTGCAGAGGTCTAAGGAAATGGTGTTAGAATAACAACAATAGCAACAAAAAAAAAAAAAGAAAAAAGAGAATGGTGATTACTCTAAAATTATATAACAATTTAATTCTACCTAAACAACCTAAAATTTCATTTTACCATCACTACAGCTTATTAATATTATTGCTATACGAATGTTGGATTATCTGATGAAGTGATTAGTATATTTTTCTGGTCAACAAGCAGGCTGAAGCTGAGCAGGTAAGCGTATCGAGGCACAAACACACACACACACACACACACACACACACACACACACACACACACACACACACACACACACACACACACACACACACACACACACACGTAGCATTGTTGTCTCACACATCCAGTGTTGTGGGTTCAAATATTGCCTGTGGTTCATGTGATTGGACTTTTTATATTTTCCCCTTGGATTGTCTGTTTCCTCTGGGTAAGCTGGTTTTCTCCCACAGTCCAAAAACATGTGTTGTAATCCAATCAGCATTTCCATTTGCCTATGGCGTACTACTGAGTGTGTGTCTGTGTGTGTGGTTGTGCCTTGTGATTGTTCTATATGTCCACTGGTGCAATCTCCAGGCCCATGATCCATGATCAATAAGAGGCTATAGATAGATGATGATATGATATGATGATGATGATGATATGATATGATATGATATGATATGATATGATATCATATAATTCAACTTTATTGTCATTGTGCAAAGTACATGTATAGAGCCAATGAAATGCACTTAGCAGAAGTGCAAAAGTGGCCTATTTACAATAAATAACTTAAATGTGTTGTACAAACAGAAGATGCATTAGGTAATAGAGTTATGGTATATGCTGTATATATAATAATGTCAATGTGTGTGTATATATAAGAATGAGCATAATTATTGATGGTAGTGGATCATAGTGGATGAAACAGTGCAATATAGACAGACATAGACAGTAACAGCCACAGGATAAAAACCGATGGTAGCAGAGTGAACAGGCCATAATTGGGGTGAGAGGAAACTTTGATAATGACTTTCCCCCTTTGCAGACAGCATCTCTTAATAATGTCCGAGGTGGTTGGAATTTTTTTGTGAACCCTTGTAGTGGAGGACATATGCTGATGTTTTGTCTCCATCTTTATTAACCTCTATACATAAGATGGGTCGCATGGTGGTTTAGTGGTTACCATTGTATCTCCAGGGTCTGGGTTCAATTTCCACAATCCCTAGTTGGACTACAAAGGTTTCTAGATAGTTGGATACATAAGAGTACAACTTTGGATTTACTTTATATTATTCAATCATTGACCCTTTCAGAGACACATGAGTAGAGCAGGTGAGGAGTGTCAGCAGACAAGTCATCTCTGATGCGGTTAGTGCTACTATACAGTAGTTGATCATGACTGAGGTTGTAGTCAAATCTGCCCACTCACCAGCGGCATTTATTGTTGCCATATTTCAGGTAAGATTTGGCATTCTGCAACATTTCTAGAACTTCTTGGCTGTATCCTAATTCATAATCAAATAGCACATTTTATATCCCTTGTGTTCTCACACAGGGTTTGAGCCCATCAAAATTCCTTTCCTCTTATTCGCCATTCCTCAATCATATAGAGGCATTCGTTTCCCCATGGAGATGAAAGGTAGATGACTAACCCTCCGTATGTTCATATGTTTGGATGCAATGAATGCTACATGCCAAGAAATACCTGTGGGAAGGGATGGATAGGGCTTACAAACAGGTTTTTTTTTCCACCCAGGTGTATGGCAAGATACATGCTAATGAGATGTGCTGCTAATGAAAACCTGGCCTGATCATCATGACTATGAAAACTAACATTGATGTACAGTACATGTTTATGAAGAAGTGCATAAATCTTTTTGCATTGGCTTCTGTAACAGTTTTCTCTCTGCGTGTATATGTGTGTACTCTGTAAGACCATGTTAAACCACATATCATTCCCATATTGGCCCTCATGTACACCTCACAGCTGTCTGCCTACCAGCTTTAAACTGCAGTCAGAGGTAGAGATGAGTTCTCCAAAGTCCTCCAAAGCTGGCGCTGGACTCTTCTCATCTCCTTTCATCCTTTTGATTTTGGTGAGTGTAATTTTACCTTTTTGGCACCACTGAAAAGTTTTTTTAAGCTGAGGTTGAACGCCAGCTATGTGTCCGATCAGGACTGAGTACATCATATATGTGTTTAGTTTAGATGTCTCCTGCGCTGACTGTGCAGTAAAGTATTTATAATCTTATGATCTCATGCAGAGAGAGATGTAGCTCAGTTAAATCCTCATTATAGACAAATATCTGTATCTCCCTGATCAGCATGTGTCCTCCACAATGAGTGTCTCCTCAGTCTTTCACATTTGAATTCTAAATAAATATCACTGGATATTTAATAACTAAATCAAAGATGCATATAAGTGTACTTTCATAAAATGAATACTTAAATATGCATCAAACATGAATTTAGCCACATTAGAGGGTTTGAGCATGATCAGCTTATTTAAGGATCTCATTTGCATTTAAGTCAGGACTTTGACTAGGCCACTCCAAAAACTTCATTTTGTGTTTTTGAGCCATTCAGAAGGTGGACTTGCTGATGCGTTTCGGATCATTGTCCTGCTGCATAATCCAAGTGTGCTTGAACTTGAGGTCACAAGCTGATGGCTGGACATTGTACTTCAGGATTTTTCTGTTGAACGCAGAATTTATGGTTCCCTCAGTTGTGGAAGTCACAATTCGGGCTCTGAAGCTGACCATCACACTACCACCACCTTGTTTGGTATGATGTTCTTTTTATGAAAAACTGTTACTTCATGTCAGATGTAAGAAGATGCACACCTTCTAAAATGTTCAACTTTTGTCCAATCAGTGCACAGAACATTTGACCAAATGTCTTCTGACGTGATGTGAGATGAGGATTTGTGTTCTTTTTGGTCAGCAGCGGCTTTTGCCCTGGAATTCTCCCATGGATTTTTCCCATTTTTTCCCATTGTCTTCCTTACTGTTGAAGCATGACCACTGACCTTAACTGGGGCAAGTGAGGCCTGCAGTTCTTTAAATGTTGTTCTGGGTTCTTTTATGAGCTCTTGGATGAGTTGTTGTTGTGCTCTTGGAGTAATTGTGGTAGGACGGCCACTCCTGGGAAGGTCCTCCACTGTTCCAAGTTTTCTCCATTTGTGGATAATGGCTCTTCCCTGGAAGCCAAAAGGCCTTAGAAATGTCTTTGCAATCCTTTCCATACATGTCAATTATTTTGTTTTTCGTTTCTTCTTGAATTTCTTTAGATCGCGGCATGCTGTGAAATCTTTTAGCGTACTTGACACTGTCAGTTTGAATTTCTTGATTCAGCAGGTCTGGCAGTAATCAGGCCTGGGTGTGACAGGTTAAATTTAACTGAGCTTTCCAAAAATCACAGTTGGTTCATGATTTAGAAAGGAGTGAGTTTTTTATTTTTATTTTTTATTTTTTAAACATAGGCAATGTAGGTTTGGACATGGCCATGTTTTTTTTTCTCATAATAAATAAAATCATAATTTGAAAACAGCATTTTGTATTTACTCAGGTTATTTTTGTGTAATATTAAAATCTGTTAGATGATCTGATTCATTAAAGTGTGACAAAATCAGGAAGGGACAAATACTTTTTCATGGCATGTTAAGAAGAGGAATGCCAATAAGAGGTGCAATTACTTTTGCACGCCTGTGTAGGCCACTTGCAAGTATTCTCTTGTGTTTTGTCATTTCATATAAACACGTTCATGAATCATTTATGATTTTAAGTGCCTTTAGTCGTCTGTTTTCTGTCAGGAACATTTGGCAGCTGAATCACTGAAATGTGTGTGTGTGTGTGTGTGTGTTTGTAGGGGTTGTGGCCTCGCTGACTGGGCTCAGCTGAGAGAGAGAGAGAGACACACACACACACACACAGAGAGAACAGCCCGGTCCTGTAGGTGTAGCCCGTGTATTTATTCACGCGCTGTTCACCTCGGGAAACTTCTCTCCTGCCCTGTTTAAACCCCAGATGACGTGACGTACCGGAATCCACGGGGCAGAAGACAAACAGCACGAGAGCGCCCCTTAACCAGAACATATGAAGGCATTTCCATGTGGAACGACTCGGCTGAGTTTGCGCGGAGAAAGCTGAATTTGGCGCTCGCGCTTTAATCGCTCGAGCCTTCGACATGTTCACGCGCGGCTCCAAAAAGCGACGCTCGAATCGCGCGGTAAGTCAGTCGCCCTTTTATCTCACAGACCTTAAAAATAAATCTGATCCAGGATCATTACATGCCCGCTTTGTTTGCGGCGATACGCTTTACCTGGGGAGCTTGTTTTGGGGACTTAAAAAAAGTTCCTCTTAGAACCCTTAGTTCGTGTAAACTTTGTGGTTTAAAATGTTTCATTGGTATCCATGATATAAAGAAATACTCGTAAATCACATTTTAAATCCATTTTAAATGCAGGATAGCATTAAAAAAAAAACTTTACTCGACCATTGTATGGATTACAAGGGGCGGGGCCAAGACACTGACGTCACATTTACCTGAGAAGAGTAATGGCTACCTCCTAAATTGAACACTACTGTATTAGAGGGATAAGTTTTCTTTTTTACGTGTACATGGAAAATATGTAAACCTTGGCTAAAAATGCTTATTTGCATTTAAACTCCTCAAGTAATTTTATCTCCTTGATGGATCACTCACTGTATATCTGTCCTAGGAGCTTTGTGAACACTGGTGGGAATTTTAGTGGAATATGATTGACTGTGTGTCAAATAAAAATGCAATTCTGGAAGAAAAAAAAATACTAATCTTAGCTAATACACCTGACTCCAAAGGCTGGTGTGTTTGTGTAATGTGAACACTGTACTGTATTGTGTCTGGGCATGCATCAGTGTATCATGTTAGAGACCGCCTTTTAAATTTTTCCCACAAACGATATTGTAACTGAGCCTCCAATAACAAAAGTGGACTCTTAAATATTGACCTACCTGCACTGTCACCTTGCATCTTCAAGGTCTGGGTTTGATCCCCGCCTCGGGTCTGTTTACGTGGAGTTTGCATGTTCTCCCCGTGCTTGGTGGGTTTCCTCCGGGTTCTCCGTTTTTTTCCCACAGTCCAAAGACAATCCGATTAGGCTAGTTGGTGTTCTCAAAGTGCCCATTCAGGGTGTACCGTGAATTGTGCCCCAAGTCTTCTGGGATAGGCTCTTTCTGGGATAGGTTTCTTTCTTTTGCCATGTCAAGGAGTTTTTCCTTGCCACCGTCGGCCTCTGGGGCAATTTGATAATTATAATTTATACATATTTCCTCACACTCCGACAAACTCATTTGGATATTTATTTTTAAATTATTTTGTGAAGCTGCGTTGCGACAATGACCATTGTTCTAAGCGCTATATAAATAAAACTGATTTGAATCGTATGAGGTACTTGGCTATGGTTCAAATGATGTATGAAAGCTAACTGTGCCTAAACATGTAAGCAGACATCTATTCAGAACATAACAACATCACCATCATCATCATCAGCGCTTGTCTTTTACCAAAATATGAGCAGCTTGCGCACAGCTGTAGCTCATACAGTAGGACAGCAAGCAAGAGGGTTGTCCTTAAAATTTTCTCCAAATCTTCAAATCCAAACAATTGAAAGCATAAGGCAAAATTATTTGTCATTTTATGTTGAAGTATGCAAACTTTAGACTCAACATTAATAATAACAATACTGATGATGCATTATGGGCAACTTCCAAAGCACACAAGTTATGTAAGTTATGAAAAATTATGCAAAATCAACAAAGCATCTAAAAATGATGGAGAGAAAGTTGACATTTCAAATGTGGTGTGGAAGAGTTTCAGAGGTGAAGAGCAGAACGGCTGAAGACTCTAGACCCCATGGTAGTTGGACAGACAGTGGGTGCAATGAGTTGAATAGCAGAAGAGAGCACAATAATACCTCAGAACATTGTGCCAGAACATGAGAAAAACAGTCCTGAGATGTGTTCCAGTGTTGCCAGGGATGGGGTTCGGATTCAACACAACACTGACTGGGATAAAGCGGTTACTGAGGATGAATGAAAAATAAACAAATCTAACTTTACAGGACACT
>JAAGKR010004417.1:0-45216 GCA_011419295.1 Clarias macrocephalus | reverse complement strand
CCCCCCCCCCCCCCACAGGACCTAGTCAATATTAGGCAGGCGGTCATAATGTTATAGCTGATCAGTGTGTCTGTAAACCCTGCAGGCCACGAGCACTAGATCTTTTAAAGGACCGATATTTTTCTGGGACATTCCTGAGACTTAAGATTAGAGTAGCCCTGTGTGTCAAGTAGTGATGGCAAGTTTGAATCATTTTAGTGACTCGGTTCTTTGAATCTCGTTCATCAAAATGAACAAATCTTTTTTTTTTTTGAGTAATTTAGTTAATTTCGTTCTTTTGACCAGAAATAGAATAAAATGTTATATTTTCAATAAACAGACCCCCAACGTGTCTACATACACACATTTTGGCCACTAGTTCCAGTAATGAAAATATTACAACGCAGCTAAGGACCTATTATAAAAAGAATGAGCAGCTCACCATCATATCTTCTAGTCCATCAAGTCGTTCGTTCTTTTGAATCTACTGCACTTTATAGCATCTATAGGATTCACGTGACAAAAGAACAAACGACTTGGACCAAAGACTAACGACTCACTTCTGTTTCCTGTACCTACGGAGGTTTCGCGATGCTTTGCGCATGCGCGCCCAGTAGAAAATGAACGAATCACTCTCTGAGACTACTCGTTCTTCTGAGTCACATTAAAGATTCGTTCAAAAAGAACGAATCGTTCATGAACGACCCATCACCAGTATCAAGGGTCTCACATTCCCAGGGCGCTAAGCCCACAGGACCATATCTTCCCAGACTCTGTGTATTGCAGAGGTTCGGAAATCCCAAGCTGTAGGTTTGGGGTCACAGGGTTACTAAAGTTGCAACAAACTGGCATGTCTTAGGGTATGACTTCAGTTTTAAAATGTATCGTTAAAGTGATTTTCCACGCGTTTAAACAAACACACTTTCAGATACAAGTTAAAAGAAAAGATGCAACTTTGTGTTTATTTCCAAACGTGATGATGTCTTTTTACTTTTTCTTTAATATTCACAGTCCAAATTTCCAAGAGCTGAGAGGCTGGCGGTGGTGATGAAGGAAAAACTAGCGCGGAACTGAGGTGAAGCGGCAGAAATAAAGCGTCAGTTGTCTCCTTTGAGGATGTGACTGTGGAAACGACACATTTCATCAGTTAAAGGGAAAAGCGTTTATCAGGACCAGAAACCCAAAGCTACACATTTCCATTTTGATTCAGTAAAACGTGAGGCTTTGATTGGTCCTCTGCCGTCTCTGCATCTTCTGCGATATGCCCCAGCTTTCTCAGCTTCAAAGTTTGTTTCGAATGCGACAAAACCGCATACCGACACTCGTGGCATTTTCGCGTCTGCCGCCCTAACATTTCATCACACCGGGATTTTCTTTCAAGTCTGCGAAATGCTCCCCACTCCGCCGGCTGACCTTTTGAACCCCGCGCTACAAACGCACCTTTTCCCGAGCCACTTTAAATGTCACCTTGCTCGAGCTCAAACCCTGTTTATTTCCAGTCCCAGACACGCAACCTGATAACTCAGCCGAAACACAGCGATGTGTCGGGATCGCTGTAGCTTTTTTTCCCCCACTTGTCCAGATTGTATACAAAAGCATCCTAGTTTGAGGTCAGCGTGGATTAGCCGCTAGTAACCCTATCAGCTCCTGCACAATGCCTACAAAGTCGACTGACACTAGCTGTCGACGGGCTCTTTGTAGGCGAACTCGATCTGCCCTTGACCTCTCGGTTACTGGGCGGGCTGAAAGCAGGGGTAGCCATTTCAAATTGGCTCTCTTTGTGACTCCTTTGATTTCAGGTGACTCATTTTGCTCGTCACTCATGACCGTCTGCACCGAGGAGATCCATCCAGCGAGTACATGATTCCTATAATTTGTGGTTGCTTTTGTCCTTGTCTACTTTGTTCTTTGTAGTCACGCAAACAAAAGCAGCTTACATGACACAGATCTGAAGTGCTTGTGCTCGTGATTTGATTCTTTTAGTGTATAGATGGGGGGGGGGGGGGGATGAGGGGTTCATTTGATTGACCTGTGACGGTAATTTAAGTAAAAAAAATATAAAAAATTTGATTAATTGTGCTTGTGATTTTTTTCCTTTAAAATTATTTGATACATATGGGCTTGTAGTTTGATTATTGCCTATCATTTGATTCACTTGTTATGCTAGTTTGATTCTTTCAAAGAATTGACTTACTTGTGATGGTAGTCTGATTCTTTTGAATCATTTGATAAAAAAAAAAAAAAATTTTAAAAGAATGATTTATTTTCCATTTATGTTTTTTTTTTTCTGGAGGAAAAAACATTCAATTCAATTGTGCTTATGATGTGATTCGTTTAGTGTATAAACAATATAATTTTATTCACTTGTCATTTGACTCTAATTGTGTTATTAAGGGGAGGAAAGGGTTTGAATCTCTTATTCTTATGATTTGACGGTGATTTGTTCGTGCTTGACATTATTGCCATATAATGTACCTTGATGAAATGACATGAACTTGGGCGTGAATGTCAGCAGTGGTGTACTAGAGGAAAAACCTCTGACTTTTCTGAGCGCCACGTCTGCTCGAAAGCTTATTAAGACTTTGTCTTAATGCGCGTTTTGTTTATCTCATCCTAAGCCCGGATTGCTAACAGTAAGCACTGTCGTCTCAGGAACACCTGGTTTAGTCCATCAAGTCCTAAGTGAGGCGTTTAATGAATGAGCTCAGGTGTGTCAGAGCAAAAAACCCAGCTGCTTGGATTAGCAAGGTTTAGCGTAAGCCCCAGGTTTAGCATGTAAGGGGGTTGATTAGTGCTGAGCTAGTGTCTGATCAGTGATAACTGACAGCTGTTTTTCGCCTATTTTAAGTCGACTTCACAGTTCAGACGGCACGTGGGGACGATTCACAGCTTTGGCTTTCTGCTACAGACTAGCGCGGTTTGCTAGTCCTTATTTGAACTATGCTACTTAGCAGGCAAAGTCATATGGTTTTCATAACCTCACTTTTACCTCAGTGTCAAATTAAGCATGCAGAAGGCCAGCGCTAGCGGATCGTTTTAAATCATTAAAATGTAGTATGTCAGCAAGTCTAGCATAGCTGTGAATCCTGGTAAATATTTGAAAATAATTATTCTCAGTTGTCACTGTGCTTTTTTTTAATATATATTTTTTATTCCTTTCTTTCGGGGGCAGCGGGGACGAGCCTTCCAACCTAAACATTTTAGTGCCTGCTAAGGTAAAGCACAGGTGGAAATGATTAGCTCAGGAGCTCGAGTAGGTAAATATATAGGGATGAGGTGGGTGGAGAAGTCTATTAAACTGCATTACACACATCTGTGTCAGTGTATCATGTGTAAAGTAGCTGTTGAAAGATATACAAAGGATGTCCAAATCACTTCTGTTAATATTTCATGCTAATGAGAAAGGAAGCAGCTGCAGAATATCAGGAAAAGAAGAAAAAAAAAAAACATGCATCGCTATCTGCGGTGTGTTTAGCGAGATTGGAACAGTGTACTGGTGACTCCACTCAATGCAAAACCACTGCCTTTGAGTTCCTTTCCTTGCTTTCCTCTCTCTCACACAAACACACACACACACACACGCCCAGAGGGACCGATTGGAAACCCCCTCGGCTGCCAAGCGCATGGACGCCTGCTGATTACACACACTGGCACTCCTTTTTTTTTTCCGCAGGGCTTGCTACTGAGAAACGAAAGAACCAAAAGACATTTTCTTTCCCAGAGAAAACGCATCAGATCGCCTCGAACCACGCAGCCCTATCTCCACACTGCACCGGGATCTCAGAAAAGCCACAAATTAACACACTGACTAAACTGGAAATGTGTCTTGTGTTTATCTGCAGTCCCAAACCGATCACAAGCGAAATGGTGATACTACATGTTTAAAGTACAAGGTTCAATTAAAAAAAATAAAAAATAAAAAAATAAATAAATCAATCTGGGTAAGGGTTGGTTTCGATCCACATTGTTTGATAGGATTCAGGTTTAGATTCATGTTCATTTGCTTCACATTTGTTTCACTATTATTTAAAGTAACTGATCGTTCTGGTTCACATTGTTTTGATTCACCTCTACGTTCGTGTTTATTGGATACTCGTATAGATTTACATTGATCTAATTCGCAGTTAGATTCCGAATCATTTTATTCACACTCATTCCATTATTATTGTAAGTAACTTATCATTTTGATTCACATCATGGATCCCATTGATTTGATCCATCTTGAGATACACGTTTATTTGATTAATATTTAGATTCACGTTGGTTTGATAATCGCTGAATTCGCATTCAGAGTTGTGTTTGTTTCATTGTCGTTTAGATTCAAGCTGGTTTGATTCACAATGTGGATCACATTGTTTAAATTCGGCTTGAGAAACACCTTTATTTGATTCACATTTAGGTTAACATTGCCTTAATTCACACTTAGATTCATTATTTTCCCTTGACATTTAGGTCCACGTTAATTTGCTTTTAGATTCACTAATTCCTCATCATTTCTTTCACATTTAAATTCATGACTGTTGAATTTACATTGTGATTCACTTTGTTTTGATTCACCCTGAGATTCACGTTTAGATTTATCTTTGTTTCACTGGCATTTAGATCAGATTCAATTGTCTGACTTTGAATTTTTTAAAATTCACCTTTAGAGTCACATTGGTTCACACAACAAATTTTGTTTTCATATTCTTATGATTCACATTGTGATTCATATTAAGATTCCTGTTTCTGTGATTCACATTTTATCTTCACGCATTCATTTCAGTCACATTTGTTTAAAAATACTTATATTTAGATTCACGTTAGATGAATTCTCATTTAAACTTGGGTTTGATTCATTTGGAGATTCACATTTATTCTAGTAACATTTATTCGATTGATATTTGCTTGTGCATGACTTTAGATTTAAATATTAGACCCATTTTTTAAACTCTCATTTATACTCTTGCTCATTTGGTTCATACAGATTCACATTCGTTTCAATCACAGTTTAGGTTTATATTTAGATTCAAATTATATACAGTAATTTTTCAATTCAGCTTTTGAATCATGTTTGTTTAATCTAGGCTAAAGTCACATTTGTCTGATTATTTTCTGTGTATAAACGGTAAAACAGTTTGTGTTTTAAATCTTTAAAATTAAGATGTTAAATTGTCCGACAGAGGAACATTTTATAAGATTTTAATATAGATCTTACTGTATGTGAATCAATTTGTAGAAAAGCTCTGAACACTAATTAAAAACCCAGAAAATTTGTTACTAAGTTTGTCCTTAGCTGCTAGGCTAATTTAGAACTTAAGACCCTCCAAAAATTTTTTTAATCACTAATATATAGTCATAGAGTCATGGCTGTCATCGATGTTCAAAAGGTTTTACATCACTGATGTAAACATGGCTGTCATCGATGTTCAAAAGGTTTTACATCACTGATGTGGTTCCGAGTTTTGTGTGAGATAGAAGACTAATGTTTGTTAGCAAAGTTACCGTCATATTTTTGTTGACAAAGATCGAAAATTTTATGAGAAATTACAAAGTCTTGATTCATTGAAGAGGGAAAAAATTTGGGCTGTATGTCAGTTTGCATTGAATTGTTCCTTCAGTTATAAGAAGAACCTGGTTTGGAATAGATTTAGTTTTTTCTCTCTCGCTCTCTCTCTCTTTGTTTTTTCTTCTGTAGATCTGCTGAAGGGATAGAAGTGAAAACTGCCTACACACACACACACACACACACACATACACACACAAGTGTATCCTCTACGGCATTCCTCACTACATTTTGGGATTCAAAGCTAAAGTTCAAAGCAAATGTTTGCCGTGTTCAAAGAACATGTAAACTAATACAGGGCATTTTCGCAACCCTATATTCTCTCCCGAAGGCCCTCGCGCACCAAGCTGAGCCGATAAAAAGAGACAGAACACAGGTTGGACGCCGAAGTGTCTGGAATTTGTAATGCCGCCTTGGTTCAATCCATTTCTTTTCTTTTTTTTTTTGAGGAGTGTCACTGCATTTCAATTCACAATGACCTACAATGTCTGACCTCCGCTAGTTCTGTTAGCATGTTTTTTTGTTTGTTTTGTTTTTTTGCTAGTCGTCTTCTGAAACTTATCTCACAGAAAGAGAAATATCAGGCAGCTTATCGAAAGAATTGTAAGGGTTTCACATTTACGCTAGCCTTTGCTGGTTTTGCTAGTGCACTGTTGCTAGTTTTTGTACCAGAGAAAACAGAGGCTTTAGCGAGTGAGCTCACTCTATTTGACGACATGGCTTTGTTTTGAAAGTGTGAATTTCTTCATGACGTAAAATGTCTGACCCGCGCTAGTTCTGCTAGCATGTTTACTTGCTAGTCTTACGGAAAGAAAAATATATGGGTTGAACAGAAACATTTAACATTTATCGTTTGCAAACGCTATGCTTTGCTAGTTATGCTAATGCACCAGTGCTGGCTTTGTGCAATGTAAACGGGTCAATATAAAATATAAATAATAAAATTATTATTATTGTTATTATTGATAATGACTTTTCAGTTTAATGGAATGATAAGGTATGTTTGGGGTGTTCTTGTAAATTTCTCTTTCACATAGCTGATTAGAAAAAAGCTTATTAGCCAGCTACTGAACACATTTCTGTAGCACACATTTACACCATTTTGTTGCAGTATTTAATTTTTCCTCACTCGTTTTGAGGACGTTCCTCACTTGTTTTGAGGACGGCGTACTTCGAAATCAAGAATCCATTTCAGTTTCGCTAGCATATCTATGAGAGACAGAAATGTTGACCTAACAGGAATGTTTCTTTGCTAACTTGTTTAAAAGACCTCATTATGTTTTTAGCATTTTAAATTTATGGTAACATCATTTATTTCATTGATTTTTTTGCTAAGATGTTACAGATTGTTTAGCTAACTTTATACTGTGAGTCTGACTGCTCATTAGCTAAAAGTAGTTATAGATGTTTATGTATGCATTTGCATTTGGGATGTAGCCCTTATAGATTTTCATACCCTTCTACAATTCTACAATTTTAGATTTTTTTTCTTTCATTCTTTTTTTGGGAAAATAAAGTGTTTAGCAGGGGTCCCGAAAACCTTTTAGTTTGAACCTCCAGCGCCCACACAGCCCCAAACACACACACACACACACACACACACACACATGCACCCAGGCATCATGCAGTCAGCCAAAGAGAATTAGGCCTTCGAGAAATAAGTTAATAAAACAAATCCCCGCCCTGCGGAGGGCCTCGTCCCAGATTTTCACATTTTCGAGAGCTTTAAAAATCTAAAATCAATAATCATTTAGTCGGAAGGGCAAATGAAGCGATGTGACATCAAAGCGTGGCCATCGGCCACCGGAGTCACGCAGAGCAATTTGTCTCATCAGAAGTGAGGGGTAATAATCCCTTTCCTCTTACACACACACACACACACACACACACACACACACACACACACACACACACACACACAGGGCCACCGGAGGATCCAGAGTAAACAAGTTTGGGGGAAAAATATGAAAAATCAATAGTTGTTTCTTGCCTTCTATCAGGCTCGATGGCGTGCGTCATAAATCTGACTCAGTAAGGAGCCGTGTGTGTGTGTGTGTGTGTGTGTGTGTGTGTGTGAGAGAGAGAGAGAGAGAGAGAGAGACCTCTTGGTCCCAATTCAATAAGCTTTATTGAACATAAGAACTTATAAAATCACAGAATTTGTCAGTAAACTTTGATCAATGGTCTAAAAGGCTAATGAGTGAACTGAATGCTGGGAGTGTGTGTGTGATTGTATTGACTTTTTATGATCTAAGGGGGAAAAAAAAAACAAAAAAAAAACACAAAACTTCATCCGGAGCATTCCTATTTGGCGGGTGTGTATCGAGCTGGACGGAGAAAACTTTTAAAACGGCTAAGTTTGGACAGGGGCGTTGAGTCGGGCAGGACTAGAAGATCAGCTGCATGTCGTCAGTTGAACAGACTCATCTGAATATGCTACCGTTAAGTTGCCATAGTAATAGCTCACACACAACAGTGTCATAAAAGGAAAAAAAAACATCATGGTGGAAATGACAGCGACTGTTTATAGCTGCTGTAACGTAAGTGATAAAAGGAATTAACGGTTTCAAAAGAGTAAATGTAATTATAAACAATAAGTGTAATGTTGATTTTTTTTTTTATTCAAAATTGTAAAAAAAATTTAAAAACTATAAATAACAATTATTGCAACTGCTGCAACGTTTGATGATTTGATTAGAGAACAAATACAATAAATCCAAAGTTTCATCTAACAGCACCAAATGATATCTAACAAACAAATAATCTGTTTATTATTATTATTATTATTATTATTATTATTATTATTATAGGCGGCACAGTGGCTGCGTCTCCAGAGTCTGGGTTCAATTCCCGGCCAGGTTAGAGTCCTGAGTGCGTGTTTGCATGTTCACCCCATGCATGTGGGTTTCCACCAGTCCAAAGACATGGTGATTAGGCTAATTCACGTTTCCAAATTGTCTGTAGTGTGTCAGTGTGTGTATGTGTGTGCGCCCTGCAATGGATTGGCCTCTGCCTCGTGCCCTAAGTCTCCTGGGATAGGCTCCAGGCCCCCGTGACCCTGAATACAGGATAAAGTGGAGTGAGTGTATATATACTGTATATGTGTTTTTTTCTTTCACAGCAGTTTTATTGAAAGTTATTAACTTTAAAATTGTTGCAATATTTTTTTTTAATTCTAGAAATTAACACAAATAAATACACTTCCATGCATATAAAAACACTACAGTATGAACAATTCATTGTCTCTTATTGTTTTTAATCTGTAAAAACTGTCTGCTCAAATCTGCTGTATGTGAATAAACGCTACATAAATTATGTTCTTATATTTGCCCATACTTTCTTTTTATTAATGAAAATAATAATATTATTAAAAAAGGAAATGTGTAGTCATACGTGTAGTCATGTAGTCATGATATATGTAAGGAAGTATAAAATTCATAAACGTATGAATGAACAGTTATTTGATTATGCCTTTTAAAACTTATGAATAGAACAAATGAGGAAGCTCACAAATAGTTTTCATGTACAAAGACTTCCTCATAGAACCAGTTTATGAGGCTAAAAGCGATTAATTATTTAAAAAATAGATTTTTTATGAAGGAAAGACAAAGAAAATACAAACAAAGCGTTCATTATTGAGTGAGTGTTTGTTTCAGGGTTCGTTATAGTACCTTTAAGGGTTCTCCGGTAGAGACAACTGAAGAACCACTGAAGAGAATTAACTTCAGTTAATAACTTTGTTTGTTTGTTTGTTTGTTTTTCAAGTTTTGAGATGCAATGAGCATCAGGAATTGAACATTCATTGCTGTGTTGTTTAGAGGGTTTTATATAGAGGCTTGTAGGGTTCTACACAGAACCTGAAGACGCTGTGTGGATTAACTGGGTACGTGTGTAGAAATCCACCCAAATCATCATTTTTAAATGTCTTTTTTTATTTTATATTATTTCTTTTCTTTCCTAATATCTAGAACCTTCCAGGTGTTTAACACGTTTCTCTTTGTATGTGTTACACCATTAGAAATTTCAATATTTAAAAGGTTCTTAACCTAATGAAAGGGCCCCTTCCTGGACCCCTATCTGACAGGGACACACTGCGCTATATGTGAATGATTCCCTTTCATCGTCGTGAATTTCAGAGAACGTTTCATAGACATATCAGGCGTGATGTTCTGTATGAAAAATAGTTCTTCAGGTGCTAAGTAGAATTAAACAGTTCTACGTGAAATCCTTTCTTTCTGACAGGAAACTCTGTTCTAGGCTTCAGCTGGAAACCTGACGAGTTTAAACCTTGTCTTTACTTCCATAACATAAAAAGTTCAACTCGTTTATACACGGCTACTAGAAACTGATTCTGTTCTTTTATAGCGTGTGTGTGCACGTGCGCGCGCGCGCGTTTGTGTGTGTGTAAGACCTGCCCCCCCTCTTGGCTCCTACTGCCCCCTGCTGTTTAAATCACACACTTCTGTTCTTTTTTTTTTTTTTTCGGTAAATCAGCCTCTGACAAATCAATCCACTTTACAAATTTCTCCCCGCGGAGGTCTGAATCATCTCAAACACACACACACACACTCACAGAGACAGGCGCGCGCGCACACACACACACACACAAATTTCTATTCCTCAACAAAAATTATACTATACTATATACTTATATACTTATACTAATATATTTTCTGCTTTTTCTCACAGATGTTTCTATAAAATAATTACTTACATCATTTTAAATACTAATTTAAATATGCAATAAATTATTCGTTTAATAAAAGGTTTTTTTTTTTTTAGGTTATTATCCCATCAATTCATTGGGTTGTTTTTGGATTTCATTCTGATATCTTACATTTTATCCTAAATTTCCTGCCATTTCAGGACACTTTATTTTAAAGATGTTATGAATATTCATGGTTGATTAGCATATTTGCACACTCAACAACCTTTGCATTTGCATTTCGCTTATTTATCATTTTTATTTAAAGTTTACATCAAAGCAAATCTCCAATTTGTTTATGTAAATAAATAAATACAGTGTTCTGCCATCAGGAGTGTAAACATGATGATCTCATATTATTAATGTGTTTTAGTTGTCAGGAGTCTAACGACAGCCTTCAAAATTAATACTTTACACACACACACACACACACACACACACACACACACACACACACACACACACACACACACACAGGTTAACACACAGTAATGCACAGTCTCATACTTTAAGACACAAACAAATATTCCTACACACCCTAGTATAGTTCCTACACACATTCTCAACCCTGGTCCTCATTCTTACACACTGATGTACATTTTCACACACTAACACACATTTTCACACACGTTCTCACACACTAACACACATTAAAAGACATTCTCTCACAGTAACAAACATTCTCACTCTCACACGCTAACACACATTCTTACACACTAAAACACGTTCTTATGACTGAGTAATCGGATTAGACCAGAGCTGGTGATGATAGACAGTAATAGCACTGGGACTATTATAACACATGTAATTAAAGTATATATAATATTATATTATATGTACACGGCGTATCACAGTGGTTAATGACACTGACTGTGTGTCTCAGCGTGGGTGAGAGTCGGTCTGGACGGTCCGCAGTACTGAGGAGAGAGCAGCTGCCTGACCACACCCACATTCACACCCAGTCACAGACGCACTTTCTGCAACAACACACATCTGATAACGTTACGTCGTCTGACACAACACGACGCCTCTGCAGTAATCGCTGCGATTAAGTAATTGCGACTCGCCTCGATGTTGTTTTATTTACGCCTTACACAAACTTCAAAGATAACTAACATGAGGCTGAATCTCAAATCCCTCTCTAACCCAACGGCACTACTTGGTGTGTGGAAGAAGGTTTGCACAAAGGATTGCACATTTAACATTTATTTATTTCACATTTATTTGTGATTTAACCTCAGAAGCTGGAAGTTAAATAGTTGATATTCTAAAGAGGAAACTCTGGAAGCCAGATCTGCCAGTCGCGGTTAATTAGTTCTGCCAGGTGTGGAAGGATATGTGTGGGCGGAGCAAAATAACCCTAACCCTGGTTAAATAAAGAAACGAATCATAATCTGTTGATAATAAACAGTGTTTGTGGAACTGTTGTATAAAAGCAATATCATACTCGAGGTCGTGCTGCTGTAATAAATATCAACACGGCTGTGAGATCTTCCGTACGCAGGCTGTGCTGATATTCGGACCTTGAATGTGATACTGTTTAATTCTCACACGCTAACACACATTCTTTCACACTAAAACACATGTTCTCTCTCTCTCTCTCTCTCTCTCTCTGCCTTTCTCTCACACTCTCACACAAACACACACACACACACACTCACACTAAAACACATTCTTACACACTTATACACACCCTCTCACAAACACTAGTAAAATTAAATTCACACACTACATGATTAGGAGTGTGATTTCGTATGTTCATGAGAGAAATTCTTTTATTTGGAATTTGTTTTCATTTTATGAAATATATTACAGTTTATTAAATGAAAAGTTGTATTATTAACATAACATCTGTGTAAAGTGACATGTTAAAACAGTGACAGTTTTCCTGATATTTAACTTTTTTCAAAATGTATTTACAAAATTCATTTAAAAATGACCTAAAATATTTAAAATAACATTTACACATTTAAGTGACATTTTATAATTTTCTTTTTATAAATGTTAAAAAAAAAAATATATATATATATATATATATATATATATATATATATATATATTTTTTTTTTTTTTTTTTTTTTTTTTTTTAACAGGAAAAACTGAACACTCCATCTGAGGTATAGTGTGTGTGTGTGTGTGTGTGTGTGTGTGTGTGTGTGTGTGTGTGTGTGTGTGTGGATATTGGAGCTAACACATCTCTTTTAGCAGTAATAAGATTAGGATAAGGCCACAACAGCAGCCCAGCCGGTTCCACTCAGCTGAATAAGGCTGTGTGTGTGTGTGTGTGTGTGTGTGTGTGTGTGTGTGTGTGTGTGTGTGTGTGGGAGCAGTGCACGGGTCAGCCGGTGGGAGGTGTGAATCGCCTTCTCAATGTCACGTGTGTGTTTGGGGATGAGTGGAGGGGTGTGTTTCCCATTTCCCAGCCCTGTTTCTTTAGCTCTTGTGTGTGTGTGTGTGTGTGTGTGTGTGTGTGTGTGTGTGTGGGTGTGTGTGTTTTCCCCATGCCACTTCTTTTCTGTCTAATACTTTTACGTTTTAGCATCTAACACATTCTTAACACTAAGTAACACACTTTGTTGAGACGTGTGAGAGAGTGAATGTGTGTAAATGTGTGGGTTAGTGTGTGAGACTGTGTTAGTGTTTAAGAATGAATGCTAGAGTTTGTTAGTGTGTGAGAATGTGTTACTGTGTTAGTGTTAAAGAATGTTTGTTTGTTTTTATGAACGTGTGTTTGCGTACGAGAATATGTTACTGTGTCTTAGTGTGAGGGGAAATGTGGGCCAAGGTGTGTGAGAACGTGGGTCAGTGTTTAAGAAGGTGTGTCTCGGTGTGTGAATACGTGTGGGCATGTGTTAATGTGTGTGAGAATGTGTGTTAGTGTTAAAGAATGATGTTAGTCTGGGTTAGTGCATGAGAATCTGGTAGTGTTTAAAAATGTGTGTTATCGTGTCTTGGTGTGTGAGCATGTGTTAGTGTGTGAGAATATGTAAGTGTGTATTAGTGAGTATAATTGTGAGGAGAAATGTGTTAATCTGCATTGGTGTGTGTGTGCTCGTGTTTAAGAATGGGAATGTGTGTTGATATATATTTGTGTATGGTATGTTTTGATGTGTGTTCCTTAGTGTTAATGTGTGTGTGTGTGTGTGTGTGTGTGTGTGTGTGTGTGTGTGTGTGTGTGTGTGTGTTGCTGTGTCTTAATATGCACTGGTGTGTGTTAGTGTTTAAGAATGTGTGTGTGTGTGATATTGATATGCATTTGTGTGTAGTATGTTGTATTCATGTGTATTTATTAGTGATCATGTGTGTGTGTGTGTGTGTGTGTGTGTAGCTGGGTGTCTTAATGTGTATTGGTGTGTGTTAATGTGTCACATTGATGTGTGTGTTGTGTGAGAGGTAAATCAGCTGAGCTTGGTAAACACTGACACACATTCACACACATTAACATGTCAGACAAACGACGTATGTCAATTTTACACACACACACACACACACACACACACATATTGCGGGTCATTAATGCAGTGTTTATATTTAAATACCTTTTTATTTATCGCGTGTGGACGCTGTGTAAAAACAGCCGCGCGTCAACCTGCGTGTGTGTGTGTGTGTGTGTGTCAGCGCGAGGGGCGGAGATGGGATATTCAGATCCGCGCGCACTGACTGACAGCCTCCAAATGCGCCGAGAAACTCTGCTGTTGCTGCTCGTACACACACACGCGCGCGCGCGTGCGCGCACACACACGTACACGCGCATACACCCATGCAGCTCTCGCGCACGCACGCGGCGCTGAAGCTCGCTCTCTCTCTCTCTCTCTCTCCCGCGCGTGTTGGTGTTTTTTATTCCTCTCTCCGCGACTCTCCATCAGCTGTAATTATCCTCCTCCATCTGAGCGGAAGGAGTAGCGAGGTGTCCTCCAGGTGTTTCTAATCCCGCACTTCTTCATTTTTTCTTTTCTTTTCTTTCTTTTTTTTTGGGATAAGGAAAATCATTTCCGAGAAAGTGTGTGTGTGTGTGTGTGTGTGTGTGTTTGTATGATATCGCGCGACTCGTTTGCGCGTTCAACTTCGGGCTCGTTTTTATTACTATTATTATTTTTGGACAAAAAGACTGGATGCGTTTGTAAAGAAGAACTCCCTGCTGTTTTTTCCCTATGTTTGTATTAATTTTTTGTGCATTTTGTTTTTTTCTTTTTGCGGAGACGACCTCACACAGGATCTGTTTGATGCATTAGAGAAAGAAGAACAAGCAGCTTGTGCATTTTTATTTACTTCTTTTTTTATGTTCATGTTTAAAGGAAGACTCCACATTTACCACCACATGCAGCACCAGAAGACGTGACTGCTTTTTAAACTGTGTCAAGATTTTTGGAAAAATTCTTCTTCATGCATTACGAGAAGAAACAAGAAATCTCTTCCTTGCCCATTTGTTAGATCTTTATTACACACATGCATTAAGTACTGTGTGTGTATCGGACACTTCTCCCTCATGCATTAGCGCCGCGTCTCGTGCGCGGTCAATTTGGGTTTTTTTATTTTTTATTTTTTATTTTTTACAATTGTTTTTCTTTTTTTCTTGGAGTTGTTTTGTTTTTCCGGCGCGTCATGTCGTATCCTCAGGGTTACCTGTACCAGCCCGGCCCGGGCTCTCTGGCTCTCTACCCGCTCAGGAGTGAAGAACTCGAGCTGGCCGCGCGCTGCTCGTCCTCTTCCTCCTCGTCTTCCTCCTCTTCCTCCTCCTCGTCCACAGGTTCTGCCTTCACTCCGTATCCCGCGTCAGCCGCCTTTACCGCCTCCGCCACCGGCGGCTTCGCCAGCGCGCTGAGCTACCACACCGACCCGGCCACCGGCTTCCCGTCCTACATGGTACACACTTCCACACTTAATAATAATAATAATTATAATAATAATAATAATAATTCGTTTACAACTCATACGTGTTAGTGATGAACGAGCCATGATCGTTCACCTTAATAGTTCTTTCTTCATTTTTATGGCAACTTGACATCTATCTATCTATCTATCTATCTATCTATCTATCTATCTATCTATCTATCTATCTTGTGCATGCAAATTTATATAGAAATTGTTTTCTTTAAAATACGCAACATGCAAAAAAAGTCCCTGCACCTGCAATATTTTTTTTCGAATACATTTTTTTGCCACTTTATTTATCTATTCATTTATTATTATTATGTTTTTTAAATAAGGCCTCTTTCATGCGAAAAAAAAGGAGTGCGCGCGCGGTGTGTGTACAAACCGGCTATAATGCATTTATAGCCTATCGTACCCCCCCCCCCCCCCACACACACACACACATACACACACGCAAGTGCGGGTTCTCTCCAGGGACCTTTTCTTATTTAAATGATTTAAATTAAAGTTTATTGATGCCCCTATTAGTTCCAGGAGCCATGTTGTTCTATCTATCTATCGATCGATCTGAGTTGTTTTTCATCTATCTGTTGTTTTTGCATGTTTTTGCATCATGACATCATTTTGTTATAAGACTTTACCGCCGTTCAGTTTCTGTAAAGGGGTGCTGTAAAGTGACGCTAGTTTATATCTTTATTATAACGAGATCGTGTTGCGTCACGTGACGTTTCATTATCGTTATCGCGATGTTCCGTAATTATTTCTGGAATTTCTCAGAGCCCGATAAGATCACTTTCACACCAGGACATAGGAATTATTATTTATATAATTATTATTCAATATAATAAGCATCTTAATCATGTATATTTTGTTGTGCGCCCGTGCATGTTTTAATTCAGTTTCCTGCTGAGTAAATTTAATGCGTCCACATCCACACTGTTTAATCTGCACTGGACTTGTTTTACAGTTTATGTCCGATCCGATGGAACGAAATGCACGCGTTTATAAACTGGAACGTTTTTAAGCTCGTGTGAGAACGATCAGTTTGAAATCAGGTGCGCGAGCTTGTGTTTCTATGATAGAGAAGCACAGAAAATCATGCATCATATTAGAGCTATTGATATTATTATTAGTGATATTAACACATTGTAAGCGATTTCCTTATTCGAGCATTTGTAAGAATGTTTTATTTATTGCACAATATTTGACAATCCGTTCGCTCGCGATTTATCACTTCTTCGAGTTACTTTGGATTTGGGATTTTGCTCGTTTATGAATATTTATTGTGCGTTTATTTATTTATTTATTTATTTATCTATTTATCTATTTATATTTCAACTGGGATTCAAACTTATGAACGAAATAGCAACAGTAAAACTCATTTATAAAATTAACACCCTCTTTGACGTGTGTAGCTTTTGTTTGCTTGAAAATGAGGAATGTGGTTTAAAGAAATCTTTAAAAGAAAAAAAATGCAGTGCCCACAGCATCAACTAAAATCTAACAGTAACGAAATAAAGCCAATCTGTAGGTCAATCCAGCAAGTTTAACTTGCGGCCACACAAAAGTCATTACAGCTGTTTTTCTCCAAATGGTACCCATTGGACAAATTTCCACCCGTATACTAACAATTAAGATCTCATATTTAAATATCTTTAAATCTCTTAATAGACGCTTAATGGACGTCGCAAACTGTTCGTGTCAAGATGATTTTCATAAACCGATGATTTCTTATTGCGTCAATGTCTACAAATGTTTTTATGGATGTAAATTAGGTAAAAGTACTTAAAAAGGTAAAAAGTAACTTTGACATAAAAGTGTTTTTTTGGTGGTAGTTTATGATTATTATGAATGATCTTTAATCCATATTCTAGCTTTACACATCCCCATGTAGCCAGAGGAGTCGCGGAATGTGTTACTTATCAGAGCTACTGATGATAATAAAGCGTAAAATAATGGAGAGTGATTGTGCATCATGGTTTTGTTTTTATAATGATAATAATTATTATTATATTACGGACTGATTTTAACCCGACACGAATACAAAATAAGTCAAAATCACGAGGTGAAACAAAAAATCGAAAATTTTATTTCCCCCAAAACATATTTTACAACCGGTGCAGAAATTCAGCCCACGCGCTGCTAAAAGAAAAAGAAAAGGGGGAAAAAAGCAAAACCCCAGCGCACGGTGTAAAGCCGGGAAATACACTGCAGTTGCATCTGCGCAGCTGAAAGGAATAAAAGCGAAATTAGGACGCAAATGACACGGATTGAAAAAAAATCCGCTCCATAATGCTTAATAGGATTTAATGTAATGCTGCGGTTCAGCGACACACACACACACACACAAACACACACAGGCACACACGCACGCAAGCACTTGACTCGAAAACACGCACTTTCACCCGACACACACACACACACACACACACACACGGTTCCCGGAGCGGTGATTATGGAAAACGGAAGTAGAATGATTTTCACTTTAATGTCATAATTAAGGAACTGATTCAGAACAAATAATGTATTATTATTATTATTATTATTATTATTATTATTATTATTGATGTATTTTCTCTCATTTCTAGTAATGGTAATATTTTGACATAAAAATAGTGTAAATAATAATGTAAATTATTTATATTACAAATAGAGAAAATTAATTATAGAAAGTATAACACTTAATTATATGATTAAGTGAATAATAATAATAATAATAATAATAATAATAATAATGTAAAAAATTATATTGAATTTCGAATAAATATTATTTCAGTTTATCCCAAATCACTTCTTAATAAAAATCTGAAAGAAGCAACATAAACAAAAAGAAAAATGTAACTATATTATATTTAAACTTTTTATTTATTTATTTATTTATTAAATAGGTTGTTTGCCCTTTCATTAGATTTGATGATGTGTTCCAATTTACATGCATAATAATAATAATAATAATAATAATAATAATAATAATAATAATAATTATTATTATTATTATTATTATTATGATTTGGTTAGACTTTACTTTAAAGACGTTTAGAGTGGCGTGTAAAGAAATAAATCGTTTCACTGCTATTATTATGATTATTATTATGATTATTATGATGATGATGATGATGATGATGATGATTAAGGAATTTGCATAATAATTTTCTACCGTGTGTGTGTGTGTCTCAGGCCTCCCCGTATGACCCCCCTCCCCCGGCCATGGCAGCTCCGCTCGGTTTCCCGCCATACGGCAGTGCGGGTTTCCCGCCGCCCCCGTACCAGCTCAACGACCCTGCGTACCGCAAGAACGCCACGCGTGACGCCACGAGCACGCTGAAGGCCTGGCTGAACGAGCACCGGAAGAACCCGTACCCGACCAAGGGTGAGAAGATCATGCTGGCCATTATCACTAAGATGACGCTCACGCAGGTGTCCACGTGGTTCGCCAACGCCAGGCGGAGACTCAAGAAGGAGAACAAAGTGACGTGGGGGGCGCGCGCCAAGAGCGAGGATGAGGATGAAGAGGAAGGTGCGCGAGCCGAGCGGAAAGAGGAGGAGGAAGAGGACGACGACAAGCACGCGGACAACGGAGACGCGTCCGCCGAGGATGAGGGTAAATTATTCATCATTAATGAGAACAACGGCACAGGAAATATGGTTTTATATTGCCACAACAACACAACTTTTGTTTATTTGTTGTTTTTGCATATAAAAAATAAACATCAAAACGTTCTTTAATTTATTGGAGTCACATAACTGTAAAGAAACTAGACCTACAAAAAGCAGATCAGATATATTTGTATAATTTGCATACATTTATACATTTTTCAGTTTGATTACATTTTAGTGTCCGAACAAGTACACTTTACAGATAAACAAGTACATTTCAGACTTACCAAAGAAAAAGAGAAAGAAACTCATGATTTTATGTAAGAATCTTTTCAAAACATAAATATAATTATGGTTACTTTAAAACTTCAAAAGAAATGTTTTCTAAATTTAAATCATGTTATTATTTTGTTTGTTGAATAAAAACAGTCATTTAAAATGAATGAATGAATATTTCATATTCAATATTATGAAATGTAATATTCAATGTATTCATATTAAAATGTATTCATTTTATAGCGTCCAACTTGAGAGTTTATAATAATTAATTAGCATGATCTTCATCTTCAGTGGATATTAAATAATGATTTTTGTTGTTGTTGTTGTTGTTGTTAGAAATGATATAAACAACAATGCACAAACGGATTTAAAAAAAAGTTGACCAAGTGGTGTTTTGAAATCAAGAACATTTTGAGGACACATGACTTCAGGTGCGAGTGTTAGGATGATCATAAGACAGCTGCTTCAGAAGTTTGTTAATATTTCTAAAGATATTACCAATAAGTTTAAAGTAACTTCTCTGAAAATCCAAAACTTTATAAACACTACTTATGCAAAATAACTAAAATAACCAATAAAGAAATAAACACGTTTGCGTGTCTTACGCACATAAAATATCTTAAAATTGATAATAAATTCACAAAACATATCAAGACAAATTATTGCCAGCATGATTGTTATTGTTGTCATGTTATGAAGATTTTTTACAAATAAACAAATAATCTAATAAAGTTTAAACAAATAATGTTACACCCAGTTTTTTTTAATAAACCAACAATAAACTTTTATTTACGATTAGTTGACAGTTTTTAAAAAAAATTTTAGTTTTTTTTTTTTTAGCAAGTGCTTTTTGGTAAAAAAATAAAGCAATAAACAAAACAAATATACATATTACTTTTTACTTAAAAGTGCATTACTTATTTTTTCCATGTTTATAAGAAATCACCATTTCCTTAGTTAGTTGTTTAGTTATTTAGTTATCTGTTTGTGTAATGAATTATTTATTTGTACTCCTTGACCCTGTTTCTGCCTGTATATACAAAATACAAAATCTGCCCTAGGAACTTTGCTGGTCTGATAAAACTTAACTAAAGATGTATTCAAACACAAATGAGCATTCTGGACCAGAATTCAGTTTTCCAAAAGGAATTTCTCAGCAACTTAATACAATTCTGTCAAAGCTGCAATCCCCCCCCCCCCGCCCCCCCTTTTTTTTGTTTCATTTCATCACATTTCCCACATTTCCCACAGTATTTATACCAGTAAGGGACAAGTAAAAAAAAAATGATCAATTCTCTTTATTAAAATTTTTTATTTAGGAATCTGAAAAGTTTATATGAACACCAGACATGTTCACAACAGTCTAAAAGGAATGTATAAGTGAATGAATTAGACATGACAGATTTATAAATTATAGATTAATAGATGGTTTATTGACTGTAAGGTGATTTGCAGAAACCAAAACAAACATCAACTCAACAATCAGACAATATTACCTTAATTTGACCTACATTTTCCACATTAAATCTTTTGATTTAGTCCATAAACATGTTGATTTTAAATTATAATCAGCAATATGCAGAAGATTATGATAATTACACAGTGTTCTGTACAATCAGATTAATCCTGGGAAATACAATGAATCAAATAGAACATATGTTTGTGCTAGTCAGTCTTCGCTCTCGTTTAATGTAAATAAAATAAAATATTATAATATTATAGTCAGCCCAAAGATTCAGAAAAAGAAAAACTTGTATACATATTTTAATACTGAATTTATTTCTATATGTTATATATTTATATGATAATGTTAATATTATTAATATTATAATATACAGCATACAATTTTTTTCCTTTTCTTTTAAGTGTATATAAAATTTTTTGGCTGACTCTGTATATATAATCTTTTTTGGGTAGCCCACATATATTAACAATACAATACAATATAATGCATGTATACAATATAATGCAATATGATAATGCAGATGTTAAAGCTCCATCATTCCTTCTGTCCAGTTGTTTGTGCTTTCGAAAGTATTTACACTGTGATTATTCTGACTCAGGCATCAGCCTACACGTGGACTCTCTGACGGACCACTCGGCCGAGTCGGACGGAGAGAAAGTTCTCTGCAGGATTGACGATTTTTCCTGCAAACCTGCTCCTGAAACAAAAGAGAAGCACTCTGAGATCGACCTGACCTCGCCTCACGGGGGTCACGGACGTCTGTCACCCAAACCCATGACCTCGTCACCTCTGACTGGGGTGGAGGCGCAGCTCTTGGATACACACCGTGACAAAAACAAGAGCTGCGCTGATGTCCAGAGCCAAAACACCAAGCCCAAGCTCTGGTCGTTGGCAGAAATCGCCACTTCAGACCCCAAACAGCCGCTGCAGAGCCAGAACTGCCCCTCAGGGGGCGGGATTTGGACCTCTAGCCAATCAGGCGCAGCTCCCTCGGCTTCCATCTTGGCCAGGCCGATTTATTACACGTCGACTTTTTACAGCAATTACGCCAATTACGGAAACTTTGGGCAAGGGATCCTGCGCTACGGCTCGATCCATAAGCACACCCCTGAGACAGCGATGCTTAAGGCTAATCACGCTAACCACATCCAGGCAGAGCAGCACTTCAGAGCCTTGAGCACGGAGGCCAAAAAAGGTGACAGTGTGTGAAGAAGTTTCACATGACATTAATGACAGAACTTATGACAAAGTACAGTTGTTAATAATTATAAGGCTTATTATAATATTATTTGTTTATGCAAATAGCATTGAATCAAGTTGGGTCCACTATACCATGAGCTGAATATTATAATTCTTCATAGAAATGAATGTATTGATTCAAAGTTTTCAATTTGCAACAACAAATTATGATCTAGTAATGATTAATGTTGAAATCATCATCATCAAGCAGAAAATGTGGCTCTCTATTACTTAACTTTCAAGTAATACATATATGCGAATACTAATACATGCAAAATAACATTTAGGGTTTAGGATATTATAACAATTTTCTAATGGATATTAAAATCAATTGATTTCATCATATAAAATAGTCTTTAGTTCTTAAACTTTTTTTTTCTAAGACTTTTCCTTTTAAATTCTTATTATTTCTTGTTTGTTTGTTTTTTCCAACAGACTCTGGCGACGCATGCACGCTTGGACCTCATTCTTACCTCTCGAGTTAAAGACGGTGGTGACAAGAAAGTATGTCATTAATAACAATTCAAAAATATGATGTTTGCAAAAATATAAAATTTTCCCACAATTCCTTTCTCTAGAGTGCAGACTTTGTTCTGTGATTATTTGTTCAATTAATTGCAAATTTGTGGACAGGTGGAAAACATCTGGATGAAATTAATGTTGTTTTGTATATATAAATAAACATAGTTTTGTAACTTTTATCATATCCTATTAATGAACATTAAATAAAATGTAATTAGCATCGTGCATGTCCACAGAGAGATTAGAGATTACAGATCATGCATTTAAATATTTAAATTAGATTTATGTATGTGTGGGTATTATAATCCTGTCTCATTAATATTAATTAGCATTTTCTTATAATCCTACAATAATATGTTTGCTTTTATTTTTTTTGTTTGTTTTAAATTATAAAGCTAACAAATGTATCATGTGACTATTATTTATCAGATATTTTATTGCTTGAATGTTGTATGTATATATTAAATGATATTGATGAACATTAAATATGCGAATAGCAGGATGAACTGTTACATCACATTGTTACAACTCATGTATCAAATTACATCTGTTTTCCTTCTGGTTTACAGGTTGGCATCATCAAACGAGCCATCCTTCTCCTCCTTCTTCTCCTCCTCCTCCTCCTCCTCCTCCTCTTCCTCCTCAAATGCTGGCATTAAATAATTTCCTCATACACCGGATCATATTTGGTGTCTCCAGTTCTAACATTTTTTTGATAAATAAGGACCTAAAGCGACTGAAAGTGTGTTACTGGACAAGACGTGTGTGCGTATTTTATTGATTAAAGTTATAATCTAAGCCGTAAATAAGGACACGGTTTCTCAGGATCCCGAGGTTTGGTTCGATTGCCATCCTGACGGTACGCGATAAGCGGGATGTTTTTTTTTTTTTTTTTGGCAGTTGAGACGGACGTGACACAGGAAGAAGACATGGCAACTGGTGAAGAGTGGAATATTTGATATTTATTTTTGTAAATGAGGGCGAGTCGCCTGTATAATTTATGCAAGTTGTATTGCAACAACACACACAAAAATTCAATGTTTTGTTTGTTTTGTAAATAGGTGGCGGTCGTTTTTATTTAAAAAGAAAAAAAAAGAATGAGGGTGTACACAAAAATGTTGTTAAACAAGAAGACTTTCACTAATTTATATCTTGCATTGTAAATAAAAAGAGACGTGCTAATGTGCACTGGCTAATTTCGGAGGCACGCTTTGTGTGGGTGTGTGCGTGTGTGTTTTAGATCGGCATAAAAAATGTTTCTTCTTTTTGTCCTTGTTGTTTTCAAGAACATATGCAAATTTATTGCGAATATTAAGCCCAATTAAACATTTTGTAAGCCAGACATGAAAGAGCCTGCCGTAGTTATTGAAAAGAATTACAAATCAGACTTAAAATATAAGAAATAATAACTTACAGCTAAAAAAAAAGAAAAGAAAAAAAAAACCACACAAAGTTGTCGTACAGTATAGCTGTTTTTTTTTCATAGAATTTCTTGGGAACCTCCCACTTGTGCATCGCAGAGTAAAACTCAGTGGCACTAATGCTAAAGGAAATGAATCAACGTTGCCATTGAACTGCTTATTATTATTTATTTTTTTTCAGCAATATTTTTGCACTCCACACAAGTTAGTTTTGCACTCAACAATTTCGTTGTTTTTTTATGGCAGCATATAAACATACACAAACTGTACACACTCATACTGTACACACTCCACATATTCACAATACTCTTATACATACTTCACATATACACACTCCTCTTGTACACACTTTACATACACACACAACAAATGAATCATGTGACACACTTCACATATATACCCTCCTATTGCACACAATCCTCCTGTACACAGTTTACAAATACAAACTTCACATATACACACTCCTTCTGTACTATATACACACTCCTTCTGTACTATATACACTCATACTTTATGTATTTCTGATTTCATATATACACACTTCTTCTGTACATAATCCTACTACACACACTCCTCATTTACACACACCTCCTGAACACACTCTTATTGTATACACATATATTATACATACTTCACATATATGTAGCTGTCTTGTGGACACTTCTACCGTCCACATTCCACATACACACACCGCTGCTGTACGCACTGTTGTTATGCACACTTTACATATACACTCCCCTCCTGTACACACTGCTCTGCTACTAGCTGCCAGCAAAAGTCAACATTTGTTCTCAATTAACAGAGAGAGAGAGACAGAGAGAGAGACAGAGAGAGAGAGAGAGAGTTACTGTTCCTGTAAAACCCCTTTTGCCCCCCTTTGAGTGTGTTAAAGCATTTAACTCTCACCTTTCTGCCCTAAAGGTGAAAGGTTCAAATAAACCTAGGCTGCACGGCTGATTAGGAGACATTGCACACTCCTGATTATAGACAATTAGGACAAAACCAAAGTAGTGGAAATGATCTACAGCCCATCTGTTATTAAAGCAGGGAAGAGAAGTGATGTGTGCTTTTAATGTGATTAAAGTAAGAAAATTAAAGTGTGTGCATGTGTGTGTGAAAGAGAGATAGAGTGGGAGCGCATGTTGATCCTGCAGGTAAAGAAGCCTAAGGCACATTAAAGCGTGTTTGTGTTTCCGAGCTTCCGTCGTTAATGGTTTCTTTCAATTCGTCGCCATTTATCTTTAGAGCTTTAATCCGCCATTAGAGTCGGGCTGTAAATAACACCTTGCCGCAGAAAGAGAGCAAGGAAAAACAAACAGAGGAATAAATCGAGTTACATGTGGCTTTAATAAAACACATCAAAGTGAGGGACATGTTTGAAAGCAGGTACTGGTCAGGGTGTCTCATAAATGTGTCGGAAAATCCGTTCTTCTCTCACCGTGATCAAGGTGAAGGTCTTCTACACTACGATCAGACGTAGGCCTTGTCCTGACCAGCTCTGAACCTCGTACATCAGCACACTGTGTAGAAACCAGTTGGGGACAAACTGTATGCAGTCAGTCGGGACATATAATGCAGTATTAAAAATATATAACTTTTTGGTACTTTTGGCTTTTGTAGTGCACTAATTGTCCAATAAGGACACTCCAGACTCTTGATGTAAGGGCACTAGGTACGTTGCGTTAAGAAGAAGTCGACTCTTCCTAACCTATGTACTACCTTTAAACATAAAGTAGTATATTACTAATCTAATAGTGAATTATACTGGATATAGTGTGAATATTTTATATTCTGTGAAATGTTGGAAGGATTGGCATACAATAAAAAAAGTAGAGATAGACAGAATGAAGGGACTTTCCAAATATTTGTGACTGGATACTATCATTATGTACCATGCTTCAGAGAGAGGATGGTGGTTGTCAGGGTGAAAAGATTGAGGGGTTAAGCAAAAAACGAAGAAAGAATGAAAGAACTAAATATGTCAGTGACTGAGTAAAGACTGCATTAATTGGAGAAGTAATTGAGTAGATAGGACTCAACATAATGCTACCACCACCATGCTTCAGAATGAGTAAGTCCTCAGAGGAAGCATGTTATCAGGGTGAAAAGAAAGAAAGAAAGAAAGAAAGAAAGAAAGAAAGAAAGATGAGAGTTAAATAATGTATGGAAGGACTCCTCCAAAATACAGTGACCAGGTAAGGAAAACAAGGCTACTGCTCAGCATGATGCTGCCACCACCATGCTACAATGTGAAGATGGTTGTTGTGAGGGTAAAGCATTGAGGGATGAAACACATAACCAAGAACAGATGAGAGTATAATAAGGAATAGAGGGTTTCCATTGATAAGTTAGCAAATAGGTAAAGAAAGGATTAGTCTGAAAAATAAGGGTGACTCTGACATAAGGATGCATAATCCTACCAACACCATGCTTTATGATAAGGATAGTGTTCATAATGAGAAGGAATGAAGGGATGAATACTTGCTGTCTTCTATCTACACTGCAATATAGTACAGTACAATAAAAAGTAATTTCTTTTAATTTCTGAATTTATTAACGGCTTGAATGACTGGTCATTATAAGTTTGATTCAATTGTCCTATTTCAGAAAAACTTATTAGTAAGATATTAGTAATACCATGCAGTTTGGAAAAAGAATTCACACACTCAGGATGAATAACCTTCATGTGGCCAGGTGACAAGCAAAGCAAAGTGAGAAGCAAAGCAAACATTAGTGAACGTCTTTAATTAATGAATAAGGGGGGGAGGTATTCATTCCTGAAGAATTTTTATCTATGTAATTGATATTCTCAAAATATTAGTTTAAATAGAGTAGACAAAAAGGAATAATGGAAGAAGATGAGCCGGTGAACAGATTTCAGTCCAATCTAAATCAAGCGAATGTCTCAGTAACATACACCATGTTATTAAAAATACATTGAAATATTAATTTATGTCAAATTGTTGAACATAACAGCTTGCCCTAGTCTAGATCCTGATGTTTACACTGTAGAACAATAATTCAATATAGTTTTGATATAGAAATAAAAATAGAAAAAAAACATGAAAAAGTCATGAAATGAGTGAGGTGGGTATTAATCAGAGATAAACCAAAATGGCTGCTTTCTAGGTACGATTGATTCGTATCACACCCAGGTATGATTTCAAACGCCTCCTCTCTCAATCTCATGTCAGCAATCACCTTAGTAATACTCTCCAATCCAGCAGGTGTCAATGTTGGACATGTAGTCGGTTTGCCAGCCGTTACATTACACAAACTTTCTGAAACTTGGGGTCAGGCATACTGGAATCAGTGCTCAAGATCCTAGTATGAAAGTATGCTAACTTTCGAGACTGTACTACCATAGCTGTGTTATTTCCTAGGTATGTAATGGTATGACGTTGAAGAGCTGAACGACTAGCATCATCATGTTGCTAATTAGTTGGATTTCTTTAATAAACTGTTCAGCTAGGAAATGTTTTCCCTAGTTAAATCTTCTAGAAAAGTATCAAAGCTTGGTTTTATTAAATAGAAAGGATATGGCACAAAAAGTCCCCAAAATGTCCCCAAAAAGTCAGCAACTGGGTAATATAGGTCACGATATAGAGCAAAAAGTCGTCATTATTTAGCCGTCGTAGTGCACAGCACTGATACGGTACACCGTGCTCAGTGTGCTGTTAGAGTCTAAGCCGCTTGAGTCGCACATGTCCGTATCCCTCTTTCAGCACGGAGAGATAATTCCCCAGCAGGAAGAAAGTCATGAGTGTGTTTTCATTAACCGCTGTAAACAGATTCGCTAATACACCCAACCCTCCAAGTGCACACATTCCATTACAGCCCACAACTTCCTGTTTCTCATACTGTCTCTCTCTCTCATTCGCGCTCTCTTTCTTTTTCCTCATCTCTTCTTCTGTTGGCATGGCACGTTATTTTTCAGTCACGCTTTGTGGACGAAGCTAATCTCTCTTCCGGAGAGAAAACACCTCAGACATGAGCCATTAGCTGATGTAGCCTTTCTGCTAATTAAGATTCTGTTTAGCGAGACCTGACTGGAATGCTAATGTGCTAGCTGGCCCTAGGTGACTGAAGCTGGAGTCAGGTAAATGAAAGGAAAGAGAGGAGGGAGAAAAAGTAAAAGAAATGTTTCAGGAAAAAACATGGTCAGGTAATGTGCCAGGTAAACTGTGGTGATTATGGAGTCGTTCAGAGAATGAACATAACACAGGCTCTGGTTTCGGGGTGGCTAGCTGGTGTAAGGATCAACTCAGGAGGCAGAAAGAGAGAACGGGAGAGAGAGAGAGAGAGAGAGAGAGAGAGAGAGAGAAAGTTAATAGCAACTGACGCCTTACTGCTGAGAAATTAACCGTCGCTAATTAGGAAAACTGTTAAACATGTTCTCTGTTCTCGGGATTGCTAATGAACTAGTTGGACCTAGCATACACTGAGATACCGAAAGGAAAGAAGAAAAAGGAAAAAAAGACAGATGATTAAAAAAAAAAAACTTTAGTTGATAATAAACATGGCAGTGATCTTGAATTCTTTCTGAGGTAAAACTTGGGTATGGTGCTAATTAAAACTTAAGTTTAGATATACAGTAGATAGCTGGACATTGAGTCAGTGACTGAAACGAGAGGTTTAGAAAATGTTTAGTGTGTGTTTGTGTGTGTGTATGAGTGAGAGAGAGATATATTATCAATAAGTAATAGCAACTGAAGCTAATCATTGCCAATTAAGATAATGTTTTAGGCAAGGGTTTCTGAAATGTGCTAGCGCTAAGTCAGGTGACATGAAGGAGTGATTAAGGAAGAAAAAAAGAAAGATGTTTAAGAAAATAATGCTCAACTAACACCAGACTTAGCGATGATATTCAGAAGACTTTCTGAGGTAAAATATAGAGCCAGTAATGAAGAGTCTGATTTAGCTTTGCTCACTGGCTCAACATCAGTCAGTGACTGAATGGGGAGAGAAAGGGGTGAAAGAGAGAGAGAGAGAGAGAGAAATAGATAGAGTGAGGGAGAAAGAGAGCTTCATAGGAATTTGATGGCAAGAGTAAAACTAATGATGGCTAATTAGGGCTTTCTGGAATGCTAATGCACTAGCTGGAGCTAATGTCCAGTCAGGTGACAGAGAGAGAGAGAGAGAGAGAGAGAGAGAGAGAGAGAGAGCGAGATTGGAATGGAGTAAGATAGAGTTTTAGAAGAATATGTTCAGCTAATACGAAGCCTTCGTTCTCGGAAATCTATGGGTGCTAATTAGGATTCTATTCAACAAGACCTGGCTAGAATGCTAATGCACTGGCTGGAAAGAGTGTGTGAGAGAGAGGGAGAGAGAACGGTCTGTTGAGAACAAGCTTTTCTGAGGGGAAAACAGCACAGCTAATTAAGATTCTGCTTTAGCTGCAGCTAGCTGGCCTGAGTCGATAGTCAGGTGTCTGAAGGGAGAAAAGACAAAAACAGTAAGTAAAAACAAAGAAAAAATAACAGAAGGAAAGAAAAATATATAGATAGAGATTTTACAAAAGCATGTTCGGGGTCAGTCCCGAGCTCACTGCTAAGTCGTTAGCTCAAATTTCAGCACAGCCCTAAAACTCTGGAGCTGCTTGTTGCCCTTCTTCCTTTGCCTCCTGGGAAATCAGGGCGCCATTAACCCCCCCCCACCCCACCCCCCACCCCCCTCAACCCCAAACTCCTCTTTCAGAGTATCACAGTCGCCTTGGACAAACACTCTCTCCCCTTTTTCACCTCGGGAAGATTACAATCTACCAACAAAAAAAGAGCAAAAAATCTCCTTTTTCCTTTGAAGGGCTTGCTGATTTTGCTTCCACAGGCGTTTACACGGTTAAGTCAGGGGTGAAGTCATGACTTTTAGTGCCTCAAGATCCTCGCAAGGAGATACCTCCGTACCTAGAACCCGACAGGCCCCCAAAACACTATGTGGTGTGCTGTTTTGGTGGAATAACGAATGTGATGACGCAGAGTTACTGTTACCACACTGAACTTAGAACTTAGAGTTTTATTCCTCTTACACCGCAGCCATAAATAGGCCTACACATTGTACCTTTATCCCTTTATAGTAGCAGTGTTGTGGGATGTCCTTGATACAAACTAGTAAGCCACTTAAAGTTAATAAGATTTAAGACTCCCCATGAACGAGCTGTTGCTATAGCAACGGTAATGCATTGCAGCATAACACAAATCCTGATTTGAACCTGTCGGAAAATTCATCAAAGGCTTCTGACCAATCAGAATCTGTAATTGTGAAGTGTGGTGGAACAAATTTTAAGTGCGTTCTTCCTTACAGCATCCTGAAGCATTATGCAATGCCTGATATTGGAGCAGGGATTTTTAGCGAAGCTTCTTGTCAGGTTTAGCCACTAACTAGGCACAACATCATCCTTAAAAAAAGATGTCATTCGACAGCCGGGGTTTCTGGGAGTCGACGAAGGAAGCAAAGGTACGGTGAAGACTGATACGGTGAAGAGGACAGCAAGTGCACGTTCCCGTTTTAGCAGGGAACGCTATCGCTAGCGAGAACTTTTCAAGTGTTTTGATAGAAACGCTACTCGCATTCTCGCGTGACCTCGGCAGGAAGGTTATTTTTGGTCAGATGGGCTTCACTTGGCCAAACCCGAAACCGGAGCCAGATGTGTCCTCTTCACTTCTCAAGAGAGGGATAAAAAAGAAAACAGACATCGATCTAGCTTGCTATTTTTATTTTCCGGGCTGAGACGAATGGCAGAGCGGTGAAACGGTGCTAACGGTTGGGACACGGCTAGCCAGAATGACGCTTGTGTGAAAATATATTGGACGTGCAAGGTTTGAAATAATAAGAAGTCCAAACTGCCTCTGTTTAGCAGCATTTAGCTAGCACTAGCCTCAGGCTAACCCCACATTCCCGCCAGACAGGCTATAACTCAGAAGAGCTTTATATATATTTTGTGAATAAATCGCTTTATTTATTCGCTGCTTCTCCCTCTGAAGCTATTATTCTCAATTACAGAGACCAAGAGGCTGCTTTTAAATAATATTATGATATGAAGCCATCCCTAAAAAAAGGGACGAACAAACCTAATGATTCGGTTTAAACACTACAGCTCTTCAAAAAAGCTCGTCTGCGTATCTCATTAAGCGCACACTGAATTTCTTTTTTACTTTTTTTTTTTTTTTAAAGTCCACTAATAGCAGTAATGATGTGCACTTCAGCTCCCTGTGAAACTGAGCTCCTCTGAAAAACCGCTTCTGATTAACTCGACCTTCACAGCACCGAATTATCATGTGGATAATTACAGAGCGAGTAATATAATAACACGAGAGCACTCAGTCTGTGCAGGAACACGTGTTTAGTACTGTAGGAATTTATTGCTGTTTAATTTCACAATGAAATCGAAACAGAGGCATTAGAACTCCAGAAAATAAAATGTATATATATATTTTTTTTCCATCTTGTAACAGCATATGTATTAGAAATAAATATGCTGTATGTATGAGATCAATAATCATAATAAGAATATAATTTTTTAAATTGTAATGATGATTTGGATATTTGGATTTCTGATTTAAAAAAATTTTAATATCTGAATATAGCATAAACTATTTTTGAGATAATAAATGTAAGCCTAGAAATATTTCATATATATTCATTATAAAATCCTATATTACAATTGGCTTATTATTTTATTATTCATATTTATGTATTTTATTTTGTAGAAATATTTTATATGTATTTAATTGTGAATGAATTAGTGTGTTATTATTATTTTTTTTTATTTATATTCTAGAGGCTTGAAACATAATAATAATAATTACAATTTATACATTTCGAATTTTATTAATTTATCAATTTTATTTTCACTATTACATCAATTAAAAGTAAGAAAGTAAAATTTTACTTAAAATGAAATATAAAAATTGGTATAAAATACATACCATAAAAATACCTTAAGATAAAAAACTTATATAAAACTTATATAAAACCTAACTACAAAGAAGCAGCTGCAGAAAATCATGATGATTATTTTATAAATATTATATAGAATTTTTTACCATTTGCATTTTCAGGAAACTGGTTTGAAGGTTTCTTTAGTTTGTGGATTTGTGCTTTATTTAATTTTTATAAACACATATAGTTTATAAAGCAAGCAAATACACTAGCGCACACACACACACACACACACACACACACTCTGATGCTGTTAGACACACCGTCGCCTCATGCTTGCATTAGCTAGGACACCGTTAATCCTGAGAGCGAGAGAGCGGTGAGACGTTCGGGCTGCTCTCCCCGACATCGCTGCAGTCAGTGAGCTTCAGTTTAAGGCCCTAAACAAAGTGGGTCTGTGTCTCGTTAAACCACTAAACCGCTGCAAATTAAACCCTAATCCCTGAGTGATAAGTGTTTTTCTTGCCTTTTCAACTCTATGCTAGCTCTCTCTCTCTCTCTCTCTCTCTCTCTGCAGTTAACTTTGTTAGCAAGACTATTCTTTTAAAACATTTTAATCATTCCATAAAGTGTACAAAAGAAATGAATAATAACAACAGCAATAATAGTAGTTAGCTTTAAAAGTCTCTTAAAATGTAATTCTCTGTCCTATTTGTATCAGTAGCTTGACATAAATCCAACCCTTAGCATTATCTCGCCACTTTGCCAAATCCTGTTAATATCTATCTAGCTTTGTTAACTATTCCTTACAGTAGTTAGACTAATGTAACATTTTCATCGCTGTTTTGTATTTGGGTTTGTTAAGAAGTTGCGGTAAATGATTAATGTCATGGTAAAAAAATAAGTGAGAAAGGATTCAGAAATCCTGGTGGAGGGTTGCGATTTTTTTCTTGCACAACAGGTCAGACATGTTTCTTCTGCATTTGGGTGGAAAGCTAGGTGTAATTTGTCTTTTTACCCAATTGCCTTGGTGAAGGCATAAGATTTGTAACTGAGATGAATGCAAGCATGATAGGGGCAGGAATTCTCTTCTTCATACACAGCCTAGGTAAGATTTTATGAACTAATGAGCTAATTCACTTCTTCAGACTTCTTATTGATGTTGATTTGTTTGTTTGTTTGTTTGTTTTTTACAGCGAATGCACTTTTACATTTTGACTATCAAGACTTGCAGTAATACCATGAACATTAATGCCTGGCTAATAGGAATGGTACGGAAGGTATTTTATTTTTTGTAACATCACTATTTCTTGTATGGCTTAACATAGCTACGGCTAAGTTTGTGGCTTTATTCAGGCTCAATTTGCCATTTAAAATCTTTCAGAGCACAATATTTTTTGTTTGAATGTCTTGTCTAAAGAAATCGCATGCATGATTCTGACAAATGACGTAAAAACGCTGAAGCTAATCCGCTTGTTCACCCCATGTTTCCTTGTATTAAAAATTATTTTATGAATGATCAGAATATAACTCCATATATATGACTTATAATTGGTAAGAATTATAGACCAAGCTTGATACTGTGACACTCAGTCTTTCTCTCTCCCAGGACTTATGTGGCTAGCTCACTCAGGGATATTAGTCCCTTCTCGTTTAATCACTCGTCCTTGCTCGCTCGACATTCATTTCATTAAGGGCACTCTGCGATTCAGTCCAGCTGTTTGGCGGAGGCCGAGGTGGAGAAAGATTGACGCTCAGCATAATTCCACCACTTCATTATACATCCGTTTTCTCCTCCATCTTTCTCTTCATGGCTAAACTCAGAACCGAACATCATGTATTTAATCTGTTAGACGATACACGGCAATATTTCAGTGGTAGCAGAGCAATGAGTCAGTTCTCAGGATATGACTTTGTTTAAAAATAATAATAATAAAATAAAAAAAAACTCAGCCTGAACTCAGAAGAAGTATGAAATATGCCAGTAATCCCGTGTCAACATGGCTGGGGCTTAAATTTGCCCAGCCAGTAACAAGTCCTAAATATAACATTACACTGGGTTACCTAATATTCCCCAGCAATTAATACTTGCTAGCAAAATTCTTCACTGGTTTTCATTTCTAGAAAAATTACATTAGACAGCTATCCTTTACTTAGCTTACTGCCAAGCACCAACACTAGGTAGGTACCCTACATAGGGAGGGAAATAACGACTGAATATATGTAGAACTTTATGGGTCCTAATAGAGAACCGTGAGAAATTCAGCTCCCTAGATAAGATCGAGATGCCTTACATAGGGATGGAAATAATGGCATCAATATGGATCTATAAGGGTCCTAATAGAGAACCACAAGGGATTTATTGTAACTCTCTAGATAATATCTACAGTAGGTGCCCTACATAGGATATACTATGTAGTGACCCATTCTATGTTATACGTCTGTGATCCTAATAGAGATAATATGTACACTATATTTTAGAAGTTTGGGATCACTTGAAAATTTCTTTGGTTTTGTTTAGTAGTTTATTTTTTACATTCTACTACAATACTTGCGATTTCAAAACTATAAAATAACATGTGGAATTAGCTAATTAGGTAACAACAACAACAGTCAGTTTTGATTTTAATACACAAAGATCAGCCATTCTGGAATAGTTCTTGCAAGAACAGCATTGTCACATGCGTTTGGAAAAAACCCATCAAGCTCCATGATGAAACTGGCTCTCATGAAGATCTTCCCAGGAAAGCGAGGCCAAAACTTACCTGCAGAGGAGAAGTTACCAGCCTCAGAAATCACCAATTAACAAACAACTCCTCAAATTAGTGCCATTATGAAGACTTTACACAGCATAAATAGCAGATACATCTCAATATTAACTGTTTAAAGGAGATTATTGTGTGTTTTGGATAAACGCCTTTAACTATGTTTCACAGTATAGAAAAAAAAAATCTGGAAAAACCATGGAGTTAGAAAGTGAATCCAAACTTTTGAGAGGTACTGTAGGTGGCCTACATAGGGAGGGAAATAATGACTCAATATATGTAGAACTTTATGGGCCCTCATAGTGAACTTTTAAAAATTCAGCTCCCTAGACAATATCTACGTACCCTACATAGGGAGGGAAGTAATCACTTAAATATATGTAGAGCCTTAGGGGTTCTAGTAATTCAGATCCCTAGAGAATATATATATGCCCCTACGTAAGGGGGGAAATAATGAATCAGTATATGAACCCTGAGAAATTCAGCTGTAGTTAATATCTAAACACCCTATTTAGAGAAGGAAATAATGACATTTATGTAGAACTCCATGGGTCCTAACAGAGAGACCTGAGGGGCTCAGGTCCATATTGTTTTTTCACAACAACTGTAAACTGTAAAGTTCAGTATCTTTTAAAGAATAATTGAGCTTTTGTAGTGCAGAAGAGTGCATAGAAATATGGATCTCTGCTCACTGCTCCAGAAATGTTGGCACCCTTGAGAAAGAATTAGGATGAAAAAGTTGTTTGTTACTCATCTACTGAAGATGGTTAAGAATTTGTTTATTTATTAAAATAGATGTACAAAAGCAACAAAAATTATATACAAAAATAACAATTAGATTAAAAATACTGGCACCTCCACTTCAGTCAATGCAAGCTATGTAGAGAATTTTTCTTGTATTCAGAATTAGGTTAATGTCTGGTTAAGCTGATTTTCTTTAAGAGATAGGATTGATCTAAAACATGATCATTAAATAGAAGCATTTTCCTTTAGAATCATGGACAGAAAATAACGGCTGAAGAAGGAAATCTTCAAAACCTCTTAAGTATAAGTGTGCACATAAGTCAAGAAATAGCAACTTTAAGGTAAAAGTTCTATTCTACCATGGCAGTAAACTCTTGGTTCGTACTGCCCCCTCTGTAAGAAAGCACATACAGTATATGTAATTCCCGTCTGAAACGTGAATGAGTGCCGCAGCTGAACGAGCAGTGCAGCGTGTAGGATTTCAGAGATTTCAGAGAAAGTGTGCTGTGGTGTCTTCCATGCACAAAAATTTGGGGGTGAAGCATTCGAAGGGCGTACAAGCTGCCCTATCAAAGCCAAGACTTTGCATCAAGGTTCCTCGTCACAACATACCCGTTCGCACTCGTGTTCGCTATATGTGTGTATTTACATTCACACACGTCTCTGCCCTTGGCTTGATTTATCACACCTGTTTTACCGCAAACACACACTTGGGATACTCACACACACAAACACACACACACACCCATACACACACCCATACACACAATGCCCTTCCATACCAGCAGACGTGTTTCATTACAGCCGTAAAAGCTGTCCTGTTCCTCCCACTAGCACTCGGAACCAAAGCGAAATACTGGCTAATGAAATGAAAAGGCGCCTGTGAGGGAATTTGCTCATATTTCCTTGTTGACTTTGGGAATTGTGGGTTTTTTTTTTTTTTTTTTTTTGGCGAGGCCACACATAACGAAGCGGCCAAGAACTGAGACGGGAGAACTTTAATTAAAAGTGTGTCACGTCAACTTTGCTGGCTCTTTGCTAGCAGGGATTTGGAAAAACGCCCAGGTTTGAGGAGAAAAAAAAAAAAGATATGCAAAGAAAAAAAATTGTAATGGTTTAATTCAAGTGTATACATGTGGTTCCTGGCGTCTGGTGTGACAAATTGTGCAAGATCACAGGATTCCGTAAATATATATTGCACTATAACACTGTAGTCCCTAACTGCACTGTGATCTTATAAAACATATTCTCACTCATTTTTTTCCCAGGACTTTTCACTCCGGTCTATACAGAATGTCCTGCTCATCTGCATATCAATATGACCTTGATCCGAGACGATCTGTTAATCTGCCATTAAGTTTTAATAAACCCCTGATGTCTCAGAGGACGGACGTGAAAAAGTTCTAACAGCTAACGGTGATGTGACGCGAGTCCTCGCCTCGCAGGAATCGGTCTCATGGCCCGGACCGTTAAAACTCTGCCGCCATTGGCTGGAGCGATCGGCTGTGTATGACTCGAACTGATGAGGTGTAAATGAAATGTCCGCCCGGTGTCGTGGCGTGTTAGAGGGATGAAGCGCAGAGCGTGTTTTTATCAGAGGGAGGTGTGGTGTGTATAAGGTATTATTTAGTGTTACTATAGAAACGATAAGCGCATTAACACACACCTGCACTACTGCCACCTTCTGACGGATCAGAATGCAGGATTCTGCAGCGCTGCTGTGAAACACACGTAAAACACAAATCCAGCATGTGATTTCAGAGACGGGTTAATGATGTCTGTAACACACACACACACACACACACACACACACACACACACACACAGATTTCATAAAGCTCGAAAAAAAAACAGAAAGAAAGAGAAAGCCGAAGATAAATCCACTATCCCGGCTCTCACACTTGTCCAGGCCAGGAACGGATTTAGAGTTTAGGGAACTGGAAATCAGCAGGCTCTGTCTGATAACAGACACACACACACACACACACACACACACACACACATGCACACACAAACATGAGCACACACATGAGCATTAAGCTGCTTGATGCTGCTCAGAGACAGCCCTATTTCTTCCCTAGCTCGTCTTCACACTTTGATGTGGAAGTATGGGAAACAGTTTTGGATGTGTGTGTGTGTGTGTGTGTGTGTGTGTGTGTGTGTGTGTGTTTAATAGTAGAAGGTAGACACATGCACGTTACATAAGGTACGTATTTCTGCTTACATAGGGAGCAGGGAATAGCGTTCCAAATGCACTATATAAAGTCAAGTCATCATCATCATTCATCACTCTATGTGGTCCATCGCAAAAATATTCACCCCCTTTGACGTCATCAGGTCTGCCTGGGTTTACTTCTCATTTCAGCTTTTGATTTTCGTTGAAACACTTGCTGATGTACAAATGCATATTTATCACAGGAAAATCTTGTTGGGGTAAATACTTTTGCAAGCTCGTGCAGGTTGTGGTGATCCATATGATATAGAAGCTTTTCTGCACCGGGCGTCTAGTGCACTAGGTAGGGTGTATAAGCATTTTCTCGCCTCTACAGTGACACTCGTGAGTGATGCGTGTTGGAGGCGTGGAGAAAGCCGCGTCTGACAGCCGGCTAATTGTGCATTTTTCATTTTTCACTCGGCAGTCCGGAGTCCACACTTGACTGACAGTCAGGGGAGATACGATCCGTCTCGCCTTTCTGTTATTGCCTCGAGAATTTCGGTAAATAAATAAAACACAGCCTGTGTAAATGGATCATCGTGGCGCTATCTCTCCGTCAAATATCCTACAGGAGTTTTACAGGTGTGAGGTTATCAAAGCCCGGTGTTAGACACCGTCAAACTCGCCCAGCACCCTGAGTAGCGATTTGTCAAAATGAATTGTGGTCAAGAATGCTATTAATAACTTTCACTGAAGGAAAAAAAAGCAGGAGGAAAGCAGCAGCGAGGCCCTTTTCGCTCTCAAATCCAGAGTTAACGCAAACTCTGCAGTTGTTCAGAAATGCTCCCCTGCAGGCGCGTGATTAATGGCGGCTCAGCTGCTGCTTCGGTTCATCAACCTCACTCTTGGCGGCTGACGTTTAACCTAGCAGAACTTTCACAGGTTTTTTATATTAATGTGCTTGTTCTCACACGCTATCGTGTCTAAAGTAACTGATCTTCCACAGGGACTCGCTGCATGCTTACAGGTTTGAAAAAACAGCTGATATGTAAAAAGATTTCAGTTTATATGTTTATAAACTTTTAAGGAAGGAGTCTCTAGTGTCAGAGTGTCAAAACAGTTAAATCTGATTGAAGATAAATCTGTAGGAATACGTCTCGTGACCATACAGAACCAACTTTAAAACCAAGCTTGTGTTGGTTGCTTTAGTTTAACGTGAGTGTGTGAAAACCTTTCCACTCACAAACCTGAGGATCTTTAATTTTTTTTTAACTAAAGCAGGTAGCAGACCTCCTCTTCTTCTCAGTCCAACGTTCGTCTGGACAATCTCCACTGGATCCTCCTCCGCACATACCACTGACCTTGCCCTTGACATTTCACTGGATAATCTCCTGGATGATCCCTTAGACATTCTCATGGAGATGTCCCTGGCGGTTTTTCTTGATGCTCCCATGGATGTTCCTAGGACATTATTCTGGGTGTTCCCCTGAATCTTTTCCTTGACGTTCACACTGACGTTCCCTGGACTTTCTCCTTTATGTTCTCCTGGACCTTACCCTTGACCTTGACCTTGATGTTCCCTGCACTTTCTGCTGGATGTTCTTCTGGATCTTCCCCTTGACATTCAGCTTGATGACGCCCTGGATGTTCTCCACTCGTTTGTCTCGTCCAGTGTTTTGACAGTGCTAAATGAGGAGCCTGGGGCGACTGGGGCGAGTAAAAGCTCGCTCCACACGCGTCATTAAAGTGTCATGCGAGGAGAGTTATTCTGCCGCTGTATAAAATATATTTATTACAGTTATTGGCTATGACCGGAGGTCATTTTGTGGATGAAGCCTCAACTCTGAGTATCTATTGATTGTGGAGGCATCTTCTCCATTCATTTCATGGTTTCCAAACAACACTGACCTTCCAATACATTACAGACCCGGTGATATATCAGTGTGCCGATATATTTTTATGATATTAGGACTTAAAAGTTAATATCTGTTTTATATAAAAGCACTATAATCTACACAGTGTGACTGTGAGTGATCTGAGCCACACACACACACACACACACACACACACACATGGACTTTGCAACTGTATTTTGCATTTAATGATTGACATAATATTGAAAGGACTACGTCTGTGAATGATAAATTATACTGAATCTCAGATTTTTACACTAAACAAACATTTTTTTTATATATATATAGTAAGAAATTGACATAATTGTTACTGGGCACATGATTAAAAAATTACTATATGATTTTTATACACTTTGATATCAGCTTTAATATTTATATATAAATATTTATTCATGTAAAAATATTTTTTTTATTTATTTAAACTAAGTAAATGAAAAATAAAGAAAAACAACATTTTATTTATGTGGTTATTGCAAAAAGAGTACATGAGATACATTGTTGGCATTTGAAAAATATATTTATCTTTTTAGAAATATAAAAATATTATTTATTAATATATTACCTATTAACATACTTCAGTGTCCAACTCTAAACAGCATTTCAATAATGATTTGCATAATCTTGCTTTTGCTTTATTTTTTTTTAAATAATTGAAATGATTAGAGAAAAAACTAGAGAAAAAGCATCTAAAAATCATTTTACTTTTAAAACCACAATGTAGACAGGTTTTTTTTGGTGGGGGACAAAAAATAAAAGCACATGTGCTGTAGGTTAGCCTAAACAAAAGAATCCCCAAACAACTTTATCTTTTATTTTATTTCCCTTAAAAGTACTAACTATATAAATAAATAAATACAATTGCAGTGGTATAGCAGAAACCTTTTTTTAATCCATCTATGTAAATCTAGTATTTTTTTTATTAGTGTGAAAAATATCTTTACTAAATATACTATATATTTTTTTACTCATTAGCTAAAATCACTTTTTAAAAATCCCTATAGAAACATCCACCATATTACAAAAAAATACATAAACACAAACAAATAAAAGCCTTTTTGTGGATCCCTGATTTTGACTTCTGGTGTATTTTCCGGAGTCGTGTACGGACACGCTGCTGATTTTCCTCTCCGTGATTGTGACAGGGAGAAAAACTGCCTCACTAGTCTGGTTAGAGGCTTTGAGAGATTTAGCTTCTTATCGTGAAACCCGAGGGGACATGTGTCCCTTCGCTGTCACATGTGCACACACACACACACGTGCAAGCGGAACGAGTCCAGAGGCTGTGTGTGTGTGTGTGTGTGTGATTGATAGGCGAAGGGACCAATCTGCTCTGTGACCCCTCAAATGGGTGGCCCCTGTAGGGCAATAGCTGGTCAATTGTCAGGGCAGAATGCAGAAGTGCACACTACAGCTGCGAGTTAGACCTCGAACCCTGGGCCCTACACTACAGACATAACATTCCTCCTCCTGAGGGAATGCTGAGGTTGGATAATAAGAGACACCATTTATCTGTAACATAATGTGAGTGCGGTTATAAAAATGTAAAACTCTTTTTTTTATTATTATTTATCTGCTTTCTTCCATAAAGAAAAATCTTTAGACATCTGGTAATAATTAATAAAATAAAATAAATATATATATATACTTCTAGATTTCGTTAGCTTTTTCTCTAGCTATATTTCAGATGAGAAATTTGACTCAACTTAGTTCAAAACCCAACTTAAATTCACTCAACTCTAACTCAAATGATTTGTCAAGCATCACTATCAAACAAAACTAGGAACATGTGCGGTATATAGAACATACCGTATGCTAGTCTGGGCTTTTTTTTTTTTTTTTTTTAAAGTTAGATAACCATATTCTCTTTTTTAATCTTTCTCCTTTGTGATGCAATAACAACTCTCTGTGAGCAGTACTTCTTAAAATTAGATCGTATAACTCTACAAAGGGTTAGTCTGCCTTAGCAAAAATGGCAGTGATATACTGTAAAAAGGCGCTAACGTTTTGGGGAGGTCGAAAATATCAGAAATATGGAGGAAACATAAAGCGCACTTTGCCTTCAGACTTAATTACTGAGCAAACATATTTCTGAGGAACCCCAGAGACGCCATCCCACCTCTTCCCGAGCTGTTTTAAACACAATATGGCTGAAGCGTCTGAATAGCGCGGACATGAGGGGCAATATTGTGAAAGCGCGCACTCCGGAGAAAGGGACTCCAGGCGAGGTTACTCTTTATTGCTTTGGCTCTCGTTCTGCACGCTTTCATCCTTCCCGACAGAGGAGAGAAGAAATCTCCACTCCACCTCAGGCTGCAGCATCTGTTTATCCTCCAGCCTGCTCCCGGCGGCCGGGCGCGATGTCACTTCCTGTCACTAACACAGAAATTTGTAGTGACAACGTTAAGGCTTTTAGAGGCTTTGGCCAGCTTAGCACGCCTGCCTGTTTCAGCCTACACAGCAATGAGGATGTGGTCCATTTTGTGTGTGTGTGTGTGTGTGTGTGTGTGTGTGTGTGTGTGTGTGTGTGTACAATGCTTTCTTCAATCCAATTCCTGAAGACAGCCACATTTCCTGCATGACCTCCTTCTCTCCCTCAACAATAAACACCACCAGAATCAGTTATATCACAATCGTGGGATGTTTCAAAAATAGCCTCAATGTGCTTAGGAGGCGCCGTCAATGTAAGTACATGAGGACGAGGACAATAATCTACACTCGGGATCTGCTTTACTAGTGATAATAAATCATTATCCATTAATGTGTAACTTTTAAATATGGATGTTAAGCAGTTATTAAGAAGTAAAAGTTTTTATTTATGTTTTTAAGATTTGACAAAACACTAGAAAGTAGTTTGCTGAAGGTACAGTATGCTAGCTTACAAATTTTGTGCAATGACAACAGTTGGTTAGCTAATTTTATACTACTGTACTACTGGCTAAATGACAGTCTGACCACCATCAGCTAAAGCTCTGCTAGCTGTGATTTTTGTAATGTAATGTAGAAGAATGTACTTGACGTAGATGGTTTTACTTGTCAAAAGAAGATTTCTTGCCATTTTCATAACCAGCTGAGGAAAAACCTTGCATTATTTGTGATCATGCAGGTCAAAGTGAAGCCTGCGAGCCGAGCGGGAGCCGAGCTGACCGCTGCGAGCCTCATAAACCTCTCACAGTTTGAGGAGTAAATTAATTAATCATCATTTTCTGCCTCATCGAGCACCGCAGGGGCCCCGTCCCAATTAGCGTACGCTTGGGCTGAGGGGTTTTTCACCAGGAGAGAGCTCTGGCCGTCGGGAGAGAACCGGCGTTGTGGTTATGACAGGCTAATAAATATGTCTGAGGAACGACTGAACACCTGAGGAAAGACAGACAAGTTCAATCTGCATTCTTTATTCAATCTTGTATGAACTAGACAATGCCATGAACTTTAATTTCTGTTACTGTTAAAAGAAATGTTCACAAAACAAGCTGTTTCCTGTTATCACTTACTCAGCTTTCAACAATCGTTCCACCACAAGCCTCAAAGCCATGTAGCTTGTCATGTTTTTTTCTATGTTGTTGTTTTGCTAGCATAAGCTTATCCTTAGCACTCAGCTGTATTGCCGCTCCTGACCAATCGAAACGCGGCGTACCGGATTGACCTCAACTGTGTACAGCCGCTATGCTACGAGCTCAACCTTTAGCTGGCGTCCTCAACACCCCGATGAACTTCTGCACATTCCCTCGAGTGCATTCTGATGCTGAAGATTGTCAACACGACTTGAACATCTGTAGCCACTGCTTCACATTTAGACCTCCTTTTTCAGGACAGGAACCCATTACTGTACGAGCTGAGTGAGCCAAATGCTAGCTGTTAGCGTGTAGCCCGAGGCTAAATGACCTGAGGATACCGTCTCAGAGGACTGCACTATGAAATATTTACCCCCCCGTTGTGCTGTCTACTTACTACTGTTGAGGCTCATTGCTCCAGGCGTCTCCTGTTTCTGTTTGTTTTATTTTATTTTATAAATGTTTGATTCCTGTTCTTATACTAGCAAAACTGCTAGTTCTATAGAAATATGTGATATCAACTTTCTCTATTTGGTTTTTATACATGGTCGCGTAGTTTAGATTAAATTTAGATTATTAAAATTTGATTACATTTATTTATTTATATATTCATAGTTATTGATTTGATCATTTTTAAAATGTGTTTCATTTTATAATTTGCACAAAATAATCCACAAATTGAAGTTATTAAGCATAAAATACTGTATATATTATAGCTAGCTAACTAGCTAACTAAAATTACAGTTTAAATTTTATAACTTTACATATAATTTAATACAAAAAAATTGTTCACTATATTTTCAGTTCATTTTAAATTTTATCCTATTCTGTTAGATTTGTTACATTATGTAAAACAAAACATTTTATTTCCTTTATTGTGCAGTACCTTAAGCTAGTACGTGACTTTCACTGAATGAGCCTGGAGCCTCTCTGTAACATGGAGATCGTTCCATGTCCTCGTTTGAGAACTGAAACGTGAAAAGCAAGAGCTACTGTACGGTTTTAGTGGTTTAAAGGCTGTAACAGATCGAGCTTGAAGAATTTAATTAGGCATCCTGATTTTGCACTTTAAAGCTGATGGATCAAACGGCTTTCACCCGCTCCTCTAATCCATACATGAAAGATGAACATTCCACCTAAAACATGTTTCAAATGTCACTTGTCACAAATGTCAGGACGAACTCGGAGACCCTTGCTTCGATAACTCCAGCTTTGATAGAAGTGTTACAGAACTTTGATTAAAATTTTCTGTTTCTCTTCTGTGACCCTTACTTAATAAGTTTCAATAACAAAAATATGTATGAAAAATATGTATTAAATATGTATTAATTTTGCGAGCATTACACAACCACTATTTTACTTGTGAGCTTAGCATGGTAGCTGTATTATGCTAGCAGCTTACATGTTGTTACTTTTGCAAGCAGATAAGTTTTCTAATCAGATGTTCTTTTTCGAACTCTTTTTGCTTTACTTTGTTACCATTCCCTTTCTACTAGCAGCAGAATTTTTTCACTCAAACATCTAGCAACTTTTTGATATTGGTAAAGCTAAGTACTCGGTTATGATTGTTTAACTTATGCTAGTCATGGCTTGATTTAGCTTGTGTAATGCTAATTATTGGCTTCATTGTGAGTTTCTCGTCAATCCTGTGCAGGCTGCCCAGGCTGCTCCGGTGATTAGGTTACGTTATGGGTGACGCTGAGCTCAGTGTCAGGCATTAGTCATTGCAGTGACCTGCTCCTCGTAAGCAGAGTAGCCTAGCAGGAATAATTTATAAGCAGCACCTCCGCACTTCAATTTAGCTTCATCCCCTAAGCAGGGCCTCAGGGCTCGACTCGACAAAGCAACAACGGCTGCTGAACTTTTGATCCGATGAATACTTAATGACAGATTTGATTACAAACAAGGCCTTGTATTAGATGAGTTCAGTGTCTGGCTGCGAAAAGGGCGACCGGCAGCAACGTTGCACGGGCATGACACTGCCGTTTCTGCTGTTAGCATCACGCTACTAATCACATCACACAAGATAATTTGGTAACATCTATGTCAGATAAAAGTTTGCACTAACAATTAGCTGTTGTATGTTAATACATACAAAAAAAAACCTCACAAAGTTTGAAAATTTAACATGTTGTCAGACTCAGGTCTTGAACCCGGGTCTCCGGGGTGAGGGTTGAGGATTTTACCACTGAGCCACGGAGGGGATAGGGTTGGACCCAACTGAAACACACTCAAGGCAGAAAGTCTCAGGCAAGATAGATTTATTTTTTAAAGATGTAAAAAAGGGTTCACAGGAAGCTTGTCATCAACAAAAGTTCTTCTCATTCAGAGGAATAAAATAATTGACAAAATAATAAACTCTTAAATTAAAGCCTCCACACGGGGAGAAAACAACCAGGTAATGAACAATCAAATCATAAAAAGACTGAGGAACTTACAACAGGACACACAGAGGAGGGACTCAAAAACCAAGTGAATAAGAGGGGAGAAAGTGAACGGCTTAAATATACTGGGGGAAACAAGACACAGGTGATCTGAATAACTAATGAGACAACACAATGAAAAACTTGGCCTAAGGGGAACACAAAT